>VDFB02391868.1:0-20996 GCA_007258455.2 Sequoia sempervirens | reverse complement strand
TCGGAGCCCCGGATCAAAAGTTATGGCCCGGGAAGTTGACGCACTTTCTAGAAGATACCATTACAAATGCTCTTTTGAAATTTGAACTTCATGTTGTAAATTTTCGGCGCCAAACTGCCTAAACTCAATTTGAATGTTGTTTTGGCTCCAAACCAATGAGGAGCTCTATTTATGGGCGGGTTTTCTAATTTTTGGGTAACTTTTTGGGGACAAGCTCGCATATTGCGAAGGGGTTATTTTGTAGCTTTTTGTAGCTTGCATGTGTTGTAGAACTTGGGGATTTGAGATCCTTTGCATGTAAGAAGCTCCATTTTCTGAATAATAAAATTATTCTCTTGTTTGTGGGTTATTTTCTGTGTCTCGGGTTGCGCCCTCATCATGATGATAGCAAATAGTGTATAGTATTAGGATTTCATTGTTGTTAGCATAAATACTTTGAAAAAGTTCAGTTGAACTTGGATACACTTTTGCAGTTTTTTATACATTTTATGTGTTGTTAAGTTTGGACTACTTGGATAAAGTTAATGATCCATAATCAACCCATGTGCCAATGATTTTGCTGTGCCTAAATTTTTTCTATTTTATGAGAATCAATAGAGGAAACCGGATTTAAAATTATCTCATTGAGTTATCTGTGAATGAAACTTCTATTATATTTGTTTGATTTGTGTTTTGATGATAAGTGAATGAATTATTTTTAAGTTTTGAAGTAAAAAGTTTAATGAATGGTTGTGATTGTGAATTAAGCACTATGAATGTATGTAATGGTGTAGATTATTCTATGGATTGCATCATGTTGTAGTTTTGATTTAGGTAAAAAAACACTCATTATTGATATGCATGTATGGATATTAAAAAGTTTTGTTCATGTTCTTCTGTTTCAATGCTTTGATCTATCTTTTTATCTTTATTTAAACCCCCAAATTTAGGTTAGTTGATCTAATGCAGTTTTGTTCCCCATTACCAACAAAGGCCCCTTGCATATTACAATTACTTTGACCATTGAGCAATATCAACATAGTTGAGAACCAACTACTAGGACCTTGGGAGTTGATTACTATATGTTGTCTTTCTCTTTCAGGAGAAATAGAATAGTGATATTCTATTTAATGTTGTGTTATTTTAACCATCAACAAGAATTATCTTAACCTCATCCCTTATAATGTGATACCTATACAAGAAACACAACTTCACCTACAATGGGATCTTTATAACCCATTCAACAAACCAAAAGCTAACAATTTATCTACATAAGACATGATCTTAACCTCATCCCTTATAATATGATATCCATACAATCAACAAAACTTAACCTATATCAAACTCTTTATAATCCACTCAACAAACCAAAAGCCAACAAAATATAGATAAAACATGATCTTAACCTCATCCCTTATAATATGATACCTATACAAGAAACAAAACTTCACCTACAATAAGATCTTTATAACCCATTCAAAAAACTAAAAGCTAACAATTTATCTACATAAGAAATGATCTTAACCTCATCCCTTATAATATGATATCTATACAATCAAGAAAACTTAACCTATACCAAGCTCTTTATAATCCACTCAACAAACCAAAAGCCAACAAAATCTGGATAAGACATGATCTTAACCTCATCCCTTATAATATGATACCTATACAAGAAACAAAAATTCACCTACAATAAGATCTTTATAACCCATTCAAAAAACCAAAAGCTAACAATTTATCTAGATAAGACATGATCTGAGGTAGGAGCATGCATGGCTCAGTGCAATCCTATGTTAACTTGGAGGTGTTATTTTTGAATTTTTCAATTTTGATGTGTTGGATTTCATGCTTGATGATTGAAATTCATATTTTGTTGTGAAATTGAATATCTTGTAATGTGGGAAAATTTAAATTTTTGCTTGATTTCAATTTGGGTCAAATTGGTGAAAGGGAATCATGGAGAATGTGTTTTAAAAAATTGAAAAAGCAGAAAAATAAATTAATGGTGTTGGTTTTTGGGAGCCACTAAGACCATTTGTAACTCCCATTTTGAATTCTCACAGATCCTAAGAAATAGGAACTCGAGAGGTGGGCACCCAGGTTGAGAAATCTTCTTTCTTGCTTTATTTGAGAAAGTATGAAAGCCATTTAAAGCTGATAATGTATTTTGTCTAAGTCTGGAGGATTAAATTACATTTTTTATTCAATCTTGAATATTAAATTGCATTTTATTTTCCCTTCTTGGAGGTGGGGCATTGATTTTATAAGGTGTTTGGAATGAAAGAAAGATGACAATGAAATGCATTTGAAATTACATTCCAGGAAAGCATGGAGAGATAACATTGAATTTCTTTCATTTTGAAGATAGTTTTTTAGAGAGTAAAAACACAGGAAGAGGAGCAGGGTGTAGCTTACCTTCAGATGGTGATTCCTTTGATGGATTGGCATATTTGAGAGTGTTGACAGAGGAAAAATCAACACAAGTTGAGCAGATTGAAGATATTGATGGTGAAAGAGGTTTTGAAGTTGCAGTTGCTCGGGAGGAGATTGATTCCAGACTTTGATTTGCTGCTAAAAATCAGATTGTAGATGTTTTCCAGTGGTTTCATATGGCTTGTTCCAACCTTCACCTTTGATTGGAGTGTAATAGCTTAATTTTCCCCATTTAATAACATAGAAGTTTGCTAGTTGCACATTGCAACCAGGGCTTGAAATTGTGTTGTCATTTCTTTGTGTGGTTAAAGAATATTTGTGAGCTTTTTAATTTATATTTGTAGCAAATTTATTTTAAATTAAATAGCTCATACATTAGTGGTATCAGAGCGATTGATCCTTTGTGTGTAAACAAACTGCCGAAGAGAGGCAATTTACACCAAGACTGTGAGTGTGGTGTTGCAAAAATATTTGCTAGAGAAGCCCCACGATGTAGGGGAAGAGGGAGTGGAAGAGTGGATAATTTTTTTAGAGATGATGAATTTAGAGCCTTGAGAAGGAAAGTTGAAACTTTGCAAAATGAGATAAGGAAGCAATTTACAAGAATAAGAGACCCAAGAAGTGAAGATGATGAAGAGGAAGATGAACATATAAAGAATGCTTGTTTAGATATTGAGCAAAGGGAAGAAATCACAACAGTTGCAAATGACCCACTACTAAAATCTTTAAAAAAAATGAGAAAGAGACCGAAGATGGAGGTGCCTACATTCAATGGTAGTTTGAACCCGAAATAATTGATATATTGGCTTAACGAAATGGAAGAGTATTTCAAATTTAAGGAAGTAGAAGACCCTGATAAAGTGAGACTTGCTAAGACAAGGATGAAAGGGCATGCTTCAATATGGTGGAGAGAAGTCCAATTATAAAGGGGAAGAAGAGGAAAAAAGAAGATTACCAAATGTGATAAAATGGTAGATAAATTAAAAAGATAGTTTATCCCAGTAGATTATGAATTAGATTTTCTCAAGAGGATGCAAGGTTTGAAGCAAGGAAACAAAAGTGTTAAAGAGTATACAAAATAATTCCATAAAATCCTTATAAGAACTGGACATTCAAAAGTAACCAAGGAGAAGATTGCAAGGCACATGAATGGGTTGCGGTCAAGCATTCAAGAAGAAATGGAATTGGTTAGAGTTGTGAAAATGGAAGATGCCTATGAAATTGAATTAAAGATAGAGGAAAGGTTGAACAAGAGATTTGAAAGCAAGCATAAAGGAAATGGAGTGGAGGAAAAGTAGGAGGAAGAACACACAAAAATGAAGAAAATCAGCAAAAGAGTTCCAAGAATGAAGAGGGCAGCAATAGGGAAGCAAAATATGAGGATATAAAAAGCTCAAGAGACCAAAATTTCAGAGGTAGAGGTAGAGGACGTGGTTATGGTGGAGGCCCATTTAGAGGAACTTGTTACAAATGTGGAGAAGAAGGGCACCGAGCCTATGATTTCCCACAAGAAGAGATGCCAAAAAGGAGACAGGAATACCAAACGAGAGAAACAAATGTTAATGAGGAAGAGGCACCTTCTTCACAATATGAAGATGTTGAAGATGGAGAGGTTTTGATGAAAAGGAGAGCACTCTTGAATGAAGATAGTGAGCCTATGAAAAAAAAGAAGTTGTTCAAAACAAGGTGCAAGTGTGAAGGAAAGGAGTGTAACAGAGGTGAGATTATTTCATGGGTTAGCAAGTTTTTATAGAAAGTTCATCAAAGGTTTTAGTAGCATATGGGCACCACTAATTGAAACCATGAGAGGTGATAAGAAGGAATTTAAGTGGACTATAAGGGTAGCGAAGATCTTTGATTTGTTGAAGAGTAAAGTGACAATGCAAACTGTTCTAGCACTTCTAGATTTCAGCAAGGTGTTCCAAGTGGATTGTGATGCAAGTGTGAATGCTATTGGGGCTGTTTTAAGCCAAGAAGGTAATCCTATTGCATATTTTAGTGAGAAGCTCAATGATGCTAAGAAAAAATATTCAATTTATGATCAAGAGTTTTATGCAATCATTCAAGCACTTAAGAAATGGAGACATTAACTTATGCCAAAATAATTTGTTTTGTATACCGATCATCAAGCACTCCAATACTTGAGTAGTCAAGGGAAGTTGAGTCAAAGAAACATGAAATTGGTTGAATTTTTACAAACTTACACATTTTTTTTGAAACATAGGAGTGGAAGTCTAACAGAGTTACTGATGCTTTTGGTAGAAAACAAGGTTTGTTGATTGAAATGTAGGTTGAAGTTGTGGGTTTTGATGAACTCAAGAATATGTATGAAGGAGACTTGGATTTTGGAGAGGCATGGAAGGCTTGCAAAGAGCCTATTGCAGTAAATAGGATCAAATGGTTGGATGATTTAATCTAAGATAACATGCTATTTAAAGGTAACAAATCATGCATTCCAAGAAGTTCAATGAGATTGAATCTAATTAAGGAGAAACATAGTGGTGGTCTTGCAGGTCATTTTGGTTTTGATAAGACTATTGCATTGGTTGGAGAGAAGTGTTATTGGCCTCAATTGCAACAAGATGTAAGGAAGTATGTGCAAGGGTGTAGAGTGTGTCAAGTGGAAAAAGGAGTAAGTCAAAACATTGGTTTATATCAACCACTACCAATACTAGAGAAGCCATGGGAGGACATAAGTATGGATTTTATTCTTGGCTTTCCAAGGACACAAAGAGGACATGATTCTATCTTTGTTGTGGTAGATAGGTTCTCTAAAATGGAAAATTTTATACCTTTTCATAAGACTAATGATGTAGTGAATGTTGCAGATTTGTTTTTCAAGGAAGTTACAAGGCTTCATGGAATTCCAAAGAGCATTGTTTCAGATAGGGGCACCACTTGTTTGTTGGCTACTTTTGGAGGACCTTGTGGAAGAAGCTCAACACTAAATTAAATTTTTTCTCAACATACCCTCCTCAAATAGATGGTCAAACAGAGGTGGCGAATAGAAGCTTGGGAAATTTGTTGAGATGCTTGGTTGGAGACAAACCAAAAGGATGGGATTTAGTCTTACCACAAGCCGAGTTTGCTTACAACCCAGTTAACAGAAGCACAAGTATGTCGCCATTTTAGATTGTTTATGGCAGTAGCCCAAGAGTTGTTTTAGAATTGAATAATATTGATAAAGATGTGAAAAAGAGTGTAGATGCTGAAGATTTTGCAGAACACATGAAAGGTCTTCATGATGAGGTGAGAAAACATATCAGCAAAATGAAAATTTCTTACAAAACTAATGCTGATTTGAAGAGGAGACATAAGGAATTTTAGGTTGGAGATGAAGTGATGGTGCATTTGAGAAAATAAATATTTCCAGTGGGCACATACAATAAGCTCAAGATGAAGAAGTTTGGCCCATCCAAGATTGTGAAAAGGCATGATTCTGGTAATGCATATGAGGTAGAATTACCCAATGAGCTTAATATTTCTCCAATTTTTAATATTTTAGATCTGACCATGTTTCGTGAAGGTGAAAATGATGAATTTGCAGCAATTAAACATCCACCAACACTCACACATAGTTTAGAAAATGAGAAGATTAAAGCAATTCTTGACAACAGGGTGAAAAGAAGTACAAGGAGGAAGCAATACATGGAGTATTTGGTGAAATGGTTTGGGAGTCCTATGGAAGATGCTTCATGGTTATCTGAGGCTGATATCACTTGCCTTGGATATCCTCTTGGAAAGTGATAGAATCACTTTTCTTCTACGATGGGTGTCTAATGTAGGAGCATCCATGACTCAATGCAATCTTGTGTCAACTTGGAGGTGTCATTTTGTAATTTTGTAATTTTGATGTGTTGGATTTCATGCTTGATGATTGAGATTCATATTTTTTTTGTGAAATTGAATATCTTGTAATGTGGGAAAATTTAAATTTGGGTCAAATTGGTGAAAGGGAATCATGGAGAATGTGTTTTAAAAAACTAAAAAAAGTAGAAAAAGCAATTAATGGCATTGGTTTTTGGGAGCCATTAAGACCATTTGTAACTCCCATTTTGAATTCTCAGAGCTCCTAAAAAATAGGAACCCAAGTTGAGGAATCTACTTTTTTGCTTTATTTGAGAAAGCGTGAAAGCCATTTAAAGCCCATAATGTATTTTATCTAAGTCTGGAAGATTAAAATACATGTTTTATTTAGGCTTGAATATTAAATTGCATTTTATTTTCCCTTCTTGGAGGTGGGGCATTTATTTTCCTGAGGTGTTTGGAATGAAAACAAAATGACAATGAAATGTATTTGAAATTACATTCCAAGAAAGCATGGAGAGATACAATTAAATTTATTTCATTTTGAAGATAGTTTTTTAGAGAGGAAAAATACAAGAAGAGAAGGGTGTAGCTTACCTTCAGATGGTGATTCCTTTGATGTATTGGCAGATTTGAGAGTGCTGACAAAGGAAAAATCAACACAGGTTGAGCAAATTGAAGATATTGATGGTGAAAGAGGTTTTGAAGCTATAGTTGCTGGAGAGGAGATTGATTCCAGACTTTGATTTACTGTTGTAAATCAGATTATAAATGTTTTCCAGTGGTTTCATATGGCTTGTTATAGCCTTCACCTTTGATTGGAGTGTAATAGCTTAATTTTCCCCATTTAATAATATAAAAGTTTTCCAGTTGCACATTGTAACAAGGGCTTGAAATTATGTTGTCATTTCTCTGTGTGTGGTTAAAGAATATTTGTGAGATTTTTAATTTATATTTGCAGAAAATTTATTTTAAATTAAATAGCTCACACATTATGATCTTAACCTCATCCCTTATAATATGATACCTATACAGTCAACAAAACTTAACCTATAACAAGCTCTTTATAATACATTCAACAAACCAAAAGCCAACAAAATCTAGATAAGGCATGATCTTAAGCTCATCCCTTAAAATATGATACCTATACAAGAAAAAAAATTCACCTACAATGAGCTCTTTATAACCCACTCAACAAACCAAAAGCTAACAATTTATCTACATAAGACATGGTCTTAGCCTCATCCCTTATAATATGGTATCTATACAGTCAACAAAACTTAACCTACAATAAGCTCTTTATAAACCACTCAACAAACCAAAAGCCAACAAAATCTAGGTAAGACATGATCTTAACCTCATCCCTTATAATATGATACCTATACAGGAAACAAAACTTCACCTACAATGAGCTCTTTATAACCCATTCAACAAACCAAAAGCTAAAAATTTATCTACATAAGACATGATCTTAACCTCATCCCTTATAATATGATATCTATACAATCAACAAAACTTAACCTATATCAAGCTCTTTATAATCCACTCAACAAACCAAAATCCAACAAAATCTAGATAAGACATGATCTTAACCTCATCCCTTATAATATGATACCTATAGAAGAAACCAAAATTCACCTACAATGAGCTCTTTATAACCCATTCAACAAGACAAAAGCTAACAATTTATCTACATAAGACATGATCTTAACCTCATCCCTTATAATATGATATCTATATAGTCAACAAAACTTAGCCTATATTAAGCTCTTTATAATCCACTCAACAAAACAAAAGCCAACAAAATCTAGATAAGGCATGATCTTAACCTCATCCTTTATAATATGATACCTATACAAGAAAAAAAACTTCACCTACAATAAGCTCTTTATAACCCATTCAACAAATCAAAAGCTAACAATTTATCTACATAAGACATGATTTTAACCTCATTCCTTATAATATGATATCTATACAGTCAAAAAAACTTAACCTATAACAAGCTCTTTATAATCCACTCAACAAACCAAAAGCCAAAAAAATCTATATAAGACATGATCTTAACCTCATCCCTTATAATATGATACCTATACAAGAAACAAAACTTCACCTACAATAAGCTCTTTATAACCCATTCAACAAACCAAAAGCTAATAACTTATCTAGATAAGACATGATCTTAAGCTCATCCCTTATAATATGATACCTATACAGTCAACAAAACTCAACCTATAAGAAACTCTTTATAATCCATTCAACAAACCAAAATCCAACAAAATATAGATAAGGAATGATCTTAACCTCATCCCTTATAATATGATACCTATACAAGAAACAAAACTTCACCTACAGTAATTTCTTTATAACCCATTCAAAAAATCAAAAGCTAACAATTTATCTACATAAGACATGATTTTAACCTCATCCCTTATAATATGATATCTATACAGTCAACAAAACTTAACCTATAACAAGCTCTTTATAATCCACTCAACAAACCAAAAGCCAACAAAATCTATATAAGACATGATCTTAACCTCATCCCTTATAATATGATACCTATACAAGAAACAAAACTTCACCTACAATAAGCTCTTTATAACCCATTCAACAAACCAAAAGCTAATAACTTATCTAGATAAGACATGATCTTTAAGCTCATCCCTTATAATATGATACCTATACAGTCAACAAAACTCAACCTATAAGAAGCTCTTTATAATCCATTCAACAATCCAAAATCCAACAAAATATAGATAAGGAATGATCTTAACCTCATCCCTTATAATATGATACCTATACAAGAAAGAAAACTTCGCCTACAATAAGTTCTTTATAACCCATTCAACAAATCAAAAGCTAACAATTTATCTACATAAGACATGATTTTAACCTCATCTCTTATAATATGATATCTATACAGTCAACAAAACTTAACCTATAACAAGCTCTTTATAATCCACTCAACAAACCAAAAGCCAACAAAATCTATATAAGACATGATCTTAACCTCATCCCTTATAATATGATACCTATACAAGAAACAAAACTTCACCTACAATGAACTCTTTATAACCCATTCACTAAACCAAAAGCCACTTAAATTGTGACTTAAAAGAAATATATTAGAAAAATGAATTTGCATACTGTGCAATGTGTCTCCAAGATGGGGTGGCTTTCGAGCAATTGTAACCCTCGTAACCTTTTGACCTAAAACCTATGTCTACATCCAAATTGCCAAAGGACTCCTATAGTGAGTTAAAGGCCTATTCCTATTGACCCTTAAGAGTGAGCTAAAGGGCATTGACATTATGAGTAAAGAAAGAAGACAATTTAAGGTAAAGGCCATTGACATTATGAATAAAGAAAGAAGACAATTGCAATGACATACGCATGGTGACATCTATTTTAATGTTCAATTGTAAATATTGAAAACGATGTTGGGGCAACCCCCAACTGCCCAATTGTTTTTTTAATCCATCACCACTAATTTTAATTCATTTCATATCCATAAATAATTGTTTTTTTGGTTGATTATTCAAATGCTGAGCTTGAAAGCTTCTATGGCTGATTTTTTGTGTTTTTCTTGTGCTGAAAAGCATACTGAATTTAAAACAATGCCTGTGAATTATCTTCCACCCTTTGTCTACATCACTCCCCATCATCAATAGTGAAAAAATATAATTAAATTTTAAAAAATAATTATCCTTTGGACAGGTTCCATTCCATTAAATTATTTGGGTGGAGCTCTGACGTTCATTAGAATCTGTCAAAGACGAGTTGTATTCTGGTTTTTTGCTGTATGTTTAATGGTATTGCATTATTGGGTTCATATCTTTTGATTGAATAATGTAAGAGAAAGCTCCTTCTGTGAAATAAAATTGATAAAAAATAATTTTAAGAATAAAAAGTTAGTATTGATAATGATATTGAAACAGCTGTTTGTAAATTAAATGATAAATAATGGTATTTGGATTTTAATTTATTATTGGCTTGTTTTTATATTAGAAAATTATGATATTTTGTTGAAAGGTTCAAAAATAGTCAAAATTATGTTCAATGATAAGGATTAATTTTTAAATTGTATAAGTGATTTGTGTAATAATGAAATTTGATAATGTAATCATATATCGGATTTTTTTGACTTTTAGGTCATAAATTTGTTTAGCTTGATTTTTGGAACTCTTAAGATATTGATTGGATGACTTTGTATGTTAATACGTTATTGATGTCACAATGAGTAATAATTTGATGTTCTTTGATGTGTGCAAGATCTTTGATATGTCTTAGATGATCCAAAAAATTAAAGTTAATCTTTAAATATTATATCAAGAATGCAAGTAAAATATTTTGCATTTCAAATTAACACATAATAATTAAATGAAAAAAATGAACTCACCATTTAAAATTTGAAATAAAAATTCGATATTCATTTTTAAAGATTGTTTAATTAATATAATTTAATTTTACAAATTACAAATTTAAATCTACACAAAAAAAATTAAACAAAACTAAAAATTAAATACATTTTAAAAATAATTATATACTCTCTTTAAAAAACTGTATTGTTTATACACTTACCATTACATAGCAGCAAATTAAATCAAAACTAGTCAAAATCAAAATAAAAAATTACTAGGTATGAAATTTTCATTGCCTTTTAATGAATTACAAGTACATGTGAATATAAGCGTGCAACATTCTATCAAATCAAGATAGTAACATTTTAAAATTTCGTATGTATGTATGTATGTATGTATGTATTTTTAGAAGAGAAGTGCAAAGAAGGAAATTAAATTGGACTATCTTTTATAAAAAAAATGTTTGATAAAATCATTATTTTGAAAAGAAAAATAAATTTCTTCTAATAAGATGTATATAAATAAATATATATCTATTTAAATTTATTAGATAATAATTACGAGTTAATATATATTAATATTAAATGTTATGAAAGTAAATTTAATAGATAGAGATATTTAATCTAATTCTTAAAGAATGAGTGTTGTTCATAAAGATTATAAATTTTTATTATTGTTAGTTTAAAAATATGATATTTATATTCTTGAATTTCTTTGAGTCCTATATTACCTTGTACTTTATCATGAGTCAAGTTTGCATGTCTTAATTAATTTCACAATCGTAAATTTATCTCTATAACATGCAAATCTAATTTCAACATTTTTTTTTACCTTTGATTTTTGATTAACTAAGTTTTTCCTTCTTTTCCATTCAAAATTGGAGGCATTTAGGAATACTTTGGAAAGATTCTTGCAAGGGGACATATTCACCTAGGTCAAACCTTAAAAAAGTATGAAAGGATCAAAGATAATAGATAAGTACCCTAGAATGATGTATGTAGATTTGTTAGTCCTCTTAATTGCATCAAATCCAAGTGTTTCACTATTCATTACTCCTTAGATGCTTCTACAATGAGAGATAATATATGAAAGATGATACTTGTAAAATAAATGCAAATGAATGTATTTAAATAAAAAAATACATCACCAAATCATGCAAACACGTGTTTAGTCAACTAACAACTACTAGAATAGATAAGAGTTGATTACATAATTTAAATTTAAAATTTGGAATGGTAGGGATCAAGTCTATAACTATGGGGTTGACTCTGTGATTGCAAAAAGTGATCCTTGACATGCAAATAGTTAGATCCAAATGGATAATGGATAAATCAAAATAAGTGCATGTATATATGTATAATAAATACATATTTTGCTTGGATGTAATTCAATGTGTGTATGTAGGGATAAAATTTTGATAATTTTATGGGTATGTGTGTATAAGGATGAGTAAATAACAAGGGGAATGAGTCCAAATTCACCCAAGATTATGCCATTTATCGATATATACATGTATTAAGACATTCTTGTAAAATGAGCACAAAAATAAATGGGGAATGACATGGATATTCTATTTTCACAATTACATTTTTCTCCCTTGTGAGGTGTATATGAATAGCAAAATGATCATTTATCTCAAAGTAAGTAGCACTCACAAATATGCATGCAAAGTAAATATTTAGACACAAAAAGGATATCATAGGGGCCCATGCAATGTAATGGATCTTGATGAATCTAATTGTATAGGTTCATTCTTTGACATGCACTCTCTATGCGAACATATAAAATAAAGGAAATTGTGCAATATGTACCTTTTATCCAATGAATGAAAACTAGGTACAAATTGGAGCTTACTTTACTATCTAAGAAGAAGGAAAATAAGAAATAAAAAACTTGGGGATTTGTTCTTGTTCAAAAACTAATAATGGTGTGTTTGGCTTCAAGAAAATAAGATGAAAAGGAACATAGGGTGCATGGTATGTTATTTGATAATGGTTCATTTGGTCACATCAACAATTTTTTGTGTAACACCATTAACTACTTGAAATATCAACATAGAAATGTGTTGGCAGATGGTCAATGCTCCCCTCAGGATTTGCGACATGGCTTAAACACCTCCCATGGATTCGTTAACTTTGGCGATTGTATTGGGCATTAACAAGTCAAAATTTTGGCACAACAATAATCATGTGGCCAACAATTAGTATTAGAGCCAAAGGTTATGGGTTTGAATCCCCTCGAGTAACGCTGAGAGGGAGATTGTTGGTAGATGGCCAGTGCTTCCCTTGGGATTTGTGACATGGCTTAATGATGAAGTAAGAAACCAACCCTCATTCTTATACTCACAATAATCTAAAAATGCAAGTAAGAAATGGTTTGAAACAACACAAAAATCTATAAGAAGTATTCTTCTTTGTTCATTCAAAATCTCTTTCAATTATGTACAAGAAAGCATTTCTAAAAATACATTGTTCTGCAGCCATATGGGCTGATGAAAAACATACAAATTTGATATGACACTGAAATATGACAATAATTACCAAATACAAAATGGTTTCACTCAATCTCTCTTCTTTCACCCGAGTCTAGCTCCTTCAACCTGCATTCATCATTAGAAATCATTACTGCAAACAACCATGAAATCATTAATCTTCTTGTTGCTATATCACACCTCCAAACCTGCAATTTTTTTTTTCTTGGTCTCTTTCAACCTTCTTTCAGTTGAAGCTCTCAAGCTCTCTTCACACAAAATTCACTAGCTCACTATCTCCCAAAATGTGGAGCTCACTAGCTCCATAAAACATGGGCTTCTATGCAAGTAGAATTCTACAACAATGGAGCCTTCAAATCTTCTCTTCAATCCGAAAACATCTCCCCATCTCACCTATAACAACTCCCAAAGCCATCTCCCCAAATGAAAAGGCATCATAATATAGAAGTTTTAGAATGAGAAAACAACAAGAAAAACACCTCCTTGGAAAATCCATGCCCCATTTGGAGAAATAATCATAAAAATAATAAAATTAATCAATGCTCATAGGGCCTTCACATGGGCAACTAAACCATGGCCAATCAAATTTGGTCAATTATGACACCTTCTTTAATTCCTGACAACTCTAATGGCTCCAAATACAAACATGCAACAACATGCAAAGCTTGTGGCACAAACATGTAATTGCATGCAAGACATACAATTTAACATGCAAGCATATGCACCCCAAGTGGTCCCCACCAAGAATGGGATGCCCAAAAGGATTATTTTCCTAATTATGCCTTAGAAACATTTACCATTGCATAATTTCCACCAAAATTACAATTACAATTTGCTACAAGGGAAATTACAAAGTTGTAAATTAAAATATTTATTCTTTTCCAACCCCTAAGCCCTTATTGAAAATGAATAAAATGAAATAACAATATTTTTGGTGATGCAAGATTGCTAGTACCCCTAGATGCTCATGCATCAGACACCCTAGGTAGGAATTTTTTTGTGAATATGGATTCAAAAAATGGATTTGAGTGGTAGTACCACCCTTTCGGATTTCAATCAATCCTCAAAAAAATCTATCACTAAATTTGGTACCTGCAATTGAGTCTTCTTTCTCCTCTGACAACTCTATACTCCATTATTCTCTCCTCTTGTGGACTTGTATCCACTATGTACCATCCTCCTCCTAATACCATGGATTCTCCTCTCTACTCTTGTGGGATTCAACCCACCACAAACCGACCACCTCCACCAAGTTCCTCTTGTACCATCATCTACAACTTCTACATGCAAATATGTCTTATCCAAACAACAATCAAAATCTACTACATCCTTATACAAATATGCAATTACTACCCCATGGAAATTAGAAATTTCCATTTGCATACTCTCTTCTTTTTCAACATTCTCTTCTAATTTCACCAAAGAAGGTATAGAATCATCACAACTAAATTCAAAATTAAAATTTACCTCAATTTTGTTAATTGTACCAACATCCTTTTCCTCTTTCTTCATTGCAACATCCATCTTCTCACCTCCAATGATAAGTTTTGTAAACTCCCCTTCGTGTTTGTCCATCATTTGTCCTTCCAACAACTTGTTGATTCTTTCCATCTCTTCTTTCAACAAGAGATCTTCCTCTTCCTCACCAACCTTCTCATCAAACTTAGGACCATTCATGTTCACAATTTCTAATTACAAACCTTCTTCATCCACTTCGCATAATGCACTCCATTCACATGCTATTGCTGAAACTTGCACCTCATTATCTTCTTCATTTGTGTGGGCTTCCCCCACATATTCTTCCTTACATTCAACCCCTACCAAAGGGCCGCAACACTCTTTCTTTCTGACCTTCTCTTCATTTTCCTCTTTCATAAGAATGTTCTTCTTTCCATGTCTCTCATCTCACACTCTCACTTCCTCTTTAATCTTCCTTTCCAATACATTTACTTCGATTTGGAGCTTTTCAAATTCTTCACGGTACTTCCAATTTTTAACTTCTTCCCATTATTGTTCCCAAAATAAAATTCTTACTGGCCTCCTCATGACCTATCCCATCCTTTTTGGTATAGATTGCCTCACGTTCAGCGATCTGTCTACATGCAAATCACACACACAACACCACAGGTCCTGATACAAACTACCTCACATTGGTGCTTCGACCTGCACACTCAAGAAATCCCTCTCTGATACCATTGATGAAGTAAGAAACCAACTCTCTTTCACATACTCACAATAATCTGAAAATGTAACTAAGAAATGGTTTGAAACAACACAAAAATCTGCAAGAAGTATTCTTTGTTCATTCAAAATCTCCTTCAATACATAACAAGAAAGCATTTCTGAAAATACATTGTTTTGCAGCCATATGGGCTGATGAAAAACATTACAAATCTGATAGGAGACTGAAATATGGCAACAAAAATCAAATACAAAATGGTTACACTCAGTCTCTCTTCTTTCACCCGAGTCTAGCTCCTTCAACCTACATTCATCATTAGAAATCACTGCTGCAAACAAACCATGAAATTATTAATCTTCTTGTTATTTTAGTACACCTCCAAACCTACAACAAAAATGTCTTCTTGGTCTCTTTCAACCTTCTTTCAGTTGAAGCTCTCAAGCTCCCTTCACACAAACTTCACTAGCTCACTATCTCCCAAAATGTGGAGCTCACTAGCTCCCTAAAACACAGGCTTCTATGCAAATAGGTATCTGCAACAATGGAGTCTTCAAATACTCTCTTCAATCCAACATCTCCCTGTCTCACCTACAAAAACTCCCAAATCCATCTCCCCAAATGACAAGGCATCATAATATAGAAGTTTTAGAATGAGAAAACCATAAGAAAAACACCTCCTTGGAAAACCCATGCCCCATTTGGAGAAATAATCATAAAAATAATAAAATTACTCAATGCTCACATGGCCTTCACATGGGCACCTAAACCATGGCCAATCAAATTTGGTCAATTATGACACTTTCTTTGATTCCCGGTGGCTTCAACATCTCCAAATATAGACATGCAACAACATGCAAAGCTTGTGGCACAAACATGCAATTGCATGCAAGGAATGCAATTTAGCATGCAATCACATGCACCCCACATGGTCCCCACCAAGAATGGGATGCCCAAAAGGATTATTTTCCCAATTATGCCTTAGAAACATTTACCATTGCATAATTTCCACCAAAATTATAATTACAATTTTCTACAAGGGAAATTACAAAGTTGGAAATTAAAATATTATTCTTTTCCAACCCTAAGCCCTTATTGAAAATGGACAAAATTAAATAACAATATTTTTGGTTATGCAAGATTGCTAGTACCCCTAGATGCTCCTGCATCACTTAACCGCCTCCCGTGGACCTATTAACTTTGGTGGTTGTATTAGGCATTAACAAGTCGACCTTTTGGTGCAATGACAAGTATGGGGCCAACAAAATGATACTGAAAATATATGACCGTTTCAATTGGTTGCATTCATAAGAGGTAATGAATTGAAGAAGAGGAAAAAAATAGTACTATATATATATAATATAAATATGAGCATATAAATGTATGAACCATGTAGATTAATAACTATATAAATAAATTATAATAATAAATTTTAACATGTAAAATGATAAAAAATAGTAGGCACATGTGGGTTGGAGATGAATCTCTAGGGAGATGGTTTTCCCCAGCATGATCAATGTCAAATGGTGGTGTGGACCTTAGTGGCTAGTAACACACATGTAAGAAAATATGGAACTAAGAAAGGTATATGCACATGCATGATGGTAAGGAAATATTTCTAGTGGTAACATGAATCTACTTAAGACTAATGCAAAAATGGGAAAGGCATATTGGCCTTGATAATAAGGATGGAATTACTGGTGATATATGTATTAAGTGTCAAGGAGAGGAAGGTGTGATGCCCTTGATACATAAGTATGTTAATGATAATTTGGTATGTAAGAGAGAAGGCATGATTCCCCTAACTTGAAAATTATGTCCAAGAAAGAATAATATGGGGAGGACACAATGCCCTCAACATGGGTATAAATGGTAGATATATAGAAATATGAGTGAAAATGTTGGGGAAGACATGATGCCTACAATACAAGGATATGTTAGTTTAAGTCACAAATAGTATGAAGGGGAAGGAATGATACCCCTAGTTAAAAGTATGATATGATAATATGGGCTCAATATGTAACTCTAGGAGTGTAATATATTAATGAACACTCAAAATGCAAGCTCTAAAAACATGGTCTAACAATATAGAACATAACAAGTAGTCAATAGTAAATGGACATACATGAGAATCATTTCATGGTATATGTCATAAGTATGATCTAAGAAATATTAGACATGCATGAGCATTGTATCATGGTAAATTTCATAAGTATGATATAAGAAACATAGTAGACTTGAAATATATATAAGGATAAATAAATGTAACAAGGTAATGTAAGAAAATAAAGTGTTAAAATAAAAAACATAAAACCAAAAGTGAATAGAAAAGAAAAAAGGTAAAGTAAGAGACAAAAGGACCAACCCAAGTGGGAGACATAAGTAAAGGCATATAAATAAAATATATGAATAAACATTAGAGGACATATGTGTGAAGAAAACAAAAGTAAATAAAAATACCCTTAAATGGGTGATAATAATCATGGACAAACAACTATAAAAAGAAAAATGAGAATGAAAAGGACAACAAACAAGCATAACAAAAAGATCAAAAGTGTAAATTAAAAAAAAAATAAAAAAATAATGAATTATAAACCATAGGTACACATGAATACACTTGAATGATACTCATAAAAATTGACTGAATTTTAGGCATGCAATGTAAGGTCCATTGACGTTTGCGCCTATTGTACACAATGTAGTTTTATACTAGGAACTTATATAATATTCAATGATGTTTTGTATTGCTACTTGGATACTCATATTGTATATTTGGATATATATATATATGTATATATATTATTATTTTAATATTTAAATTGTATATTTCTCAACTTCACTATTTTTAGTTAAAAATGATATGCTAGTTGAGTTAATTATGAGGATTTACTTATTTCTTTGATAATGATTAAATTTTATATTGATTGTATCGTAATAATGATGTCACGATTGAAATATTATTATGAAAAGATGAACTATATATTAATTGGTTAACTTTAATATGCTTTGGCTATTTTTATGTATTGGATATATATGCATAAAGTGTGATTTGAGTTTTTAGGATAGGTAAAATTCTAATTGTGGTTAATGAGAGACATTGACATGGGTTATTCAATTTTTTTAGCTCGTCATACTTATCTATATTAATTGGTGTTTATTGTATGAAACTTGTGAAACCGATATTGAATCGAGCAAGATTCTAGATCCCTATGTGTTAGACTTGTAAATGCCTTTTCTCTTGGGTAATATTAATTAGTTCATTTGTGCATTTTAGTTGATATGTAAAAATGATTAAATAACTTCCTTAATAATGTTATGGTTTTAAAATTATTTGAAGTAAAAATTTCTTATAGGAAAGTAAAGTATTTTTAGATGAAATATTTTATCTTAAGTTGTAAAATATCTCCTTTGAAAAATTCTGGTTTAGAATTGGAAAAGGAATGAGAGTTTTTGTTTTATTTTTTTGATTATAAGAATAACATGAATTTTCATTTCATTTGATTGTATATATTTCATTATGCACTCTTCCTTTAAAGAAAGGAAACTTAGAGAGGAAAATAGAAAAATGAAGAATGCTTTCCCAAAACCTTTGTTTGCTTGGAGGATTAGGAAGGTGATGCAGGGACTTCTGAAGGTCATAACTTTTGGGCATTGCTCCAGGCTGAATTTTCCTAGAATAGTTCAGTGAACATGTCAACATATAAATCACCATTCCAAATTGTTTATGGCAAGAATACTGTGTTTTATAATTTGTTTAGCTACTAATGAGAGATAGAATTTGAATACCAGGAATCAGGTTGGGTTCAAGAATCATGAACAACAACCATGAAACTGTTAGATTCAAGTGTCGATCCTAATCTAACAACGAAGAAAAAAATAACATAAGAAATAAAACTAATGAAAACAACACAAGTATACCTTCTTACATCACCCTTGAATCACCTTCATTTCTCTTCTCCATATCACTTTGCAAGTTTGGAAATGTGGCTCTCAAATTTCTAAGTGCACAAACATGATTAGCTCAAGACAATAACAACAAAAATATTTCAAAGTATGTGGTTGAATTATGAAGGAATGATGGTTGAATTTATAGGAGATGTTGGCATGATGAACAGTCTGGATTGAGTAGACGATCGATAGATGAGATCAAATGAGAAGATGTGCAAGGGAAAGTTGCTCATTTCAAAAATGGCAGAATGGAAGAATTAAGTGAAGAGGGAAATGAAAGTTAGTAAGAGTTAAGTGGAGAGAATCATGTAAATGGAAGAGTTAAGTGAGGAGAAAAATACAGTAAGTAAAAATAAATAAATAAATGAAATTTATTTATTTTCACCCACACATGTGAATAATTAATTAAATTAAATAATTTAATTAATTATAGAAGAACTTAGGATTTAGGATGGTTAAATAAATAAAAAACATTTATTTAATCATAGATGAGATTAGGCAAGGGATTAAAAAATTGAAAAATTCAATTCAATTTAAGGAGTATGAATTAATTAAACAATTAAAATGAAGAAATGAAGAAAGTGATGATAATTAAATAATTAAATTTCTTTAATTATAAGGATGTGAAGAAGAGAAATTAGGGTTAGGCGAATATTAGTAAGAAAATGTCATCAGAGGCTCAAGACAATCTTGAGTTTCTAAATTTTTCCCTTGTTTGAGACAATGTGATTTTTAGCATTGTCTTAAAGAAAATTAAGAAAAAAATTTAATCATTCTTGCCCCAATGTGCTTCGGGGATAGTAGGATAATATGGTGCCCCCTTGGGAAATTGGGAAAAAAGTGAAAAAATGGAGCCAAATTTATCGATAAGCTAGAAGAAAATGTTAGTAAGAAGGGAAGAATGGTTAGTTGGATTAGTATCAGATATGGAGAAGCTTGATTGATCATGATAGAATGGATAGCATGAGATTGAGTGAAATTAATGAAGATTGGAAATATATTGATAGGGTAATTTTGAGCTTTCATTAGTGTACAAGTATCATCATAAATCATTTTTGTTTTGTAAATAGATAACACACACTAAGGTATGGAAAGACGAAGGTGCGAAATGCTATCCCTTTGCATAGACAAACACATTGCGGACAAGGAGTGTCATGACTCATACTAGTGACAATAGAACCCTGTTGAAATATGTGAGAGAGAGTAACTAGGAAGCATGTTGATCCTGATACAAGAAAGTGTTAGATGAACTTTAACTTGCATCTAGGATGTTTTGATTATACCAAATAGAATCCCAATCACACACAAGGAACTTAGCTGCCTCAACCATATTATCAAGACAAACCACAAACAAAAAAGAAAAAAAGAAAAAGTCACGATCCATCCTCACTCCTCTAATCACTTGTGGATATGCTTGAGTAGCATAGGAATATGCCAAAAAATAAATTAGATAAAAGATAAGACTCACTGTACCAAACAAGTCAACAACCATTTAGATCTTCTTGCCAAAGATGAATGTTTGTTGATAGGATTCTAAGGATTGTGTCTAGTTTTAGGAATGAAACATATCGTATAAGATGTCAAGTTTGGTTTTGATGATGCAACACCTTGTATAAGACACATGATAGCTAGTGGAGATAGATTATGTTGATAGATGATTAGGAAATTGATTGGTTAGGCTTGATATTTAGTTGAAAGGTTCAAAAATAGTAAAAATTATGTTTAATGATAAGGATTAATTTTTTAATTGTATAAGTGATTTGTGTAATAATGAAATTTGATAATGTAATCAAATATT
>VDFB02391867.1:0-12059 GCA_007258455.2 Sequoia sempervirens | reverse complement strand
GTCAAGAAAAATAATAAAACTTATTAAAAATAAATAAAAAAAGTATGATGCCCTAGATAAAAGAATCTAGATTAAGATAGTATAATTTGTTTTCTATTTTAAATAAATATTTAATATAAAATTTGATGTTGAATGGAATCAACTATGTTTTAATACACACACATTTAAATATTTTACTTAAAAATTGGAAAAAATAATATCCATTCCCTAAAGTTTCAACTTATAAATATAAACAAAAAAATTGATGGAAAAAAATAATTTACTATATAAAGCTTGACGTCTCATATAATGTCATTTTTCAACATTTTATCAATAACTAAATTATAGTGTTAATATATAAAAACTATTTTCAAATAATTTTTTAATTTTGTCAAAAAAATACAAACATAAAATATACTAAAAAATAAACATTTTATTAGTTTACATCATTTCCAAATTCAAAACATATGTGCTACTTTCTAGTTATTCAATTTTAAAAGTTAGATTAGTATTAGTCGGTTCTTTATAAAAGTGTGACACAACTTTGTAATTTTACCCTAGCATCCCACAATCTTGATAATGTTACGTTTTATTATATTACTGTGTTATAAATAATAGGATATCACACTCTCGAGGCTTTTGGTAGATTCATCAAGTTTGATAGGAAATTCTACAATAGGTGTAACTTGTAGCTATCTTTAGCCTTTTTTAGTTTCATTAATAGGTCTTAACATGGTGTTGTAGTATCCTTCTGCTTGTGTAATTCCATGTTCAGATGGGACATCTTAGGAAGCGTGTGGTTGTTTGGAAGTGACCTATTGTCATTCTAGTTAGTGAAGAGCTTGTACCTCCTAGTTTAGCATCCTCTAGCGAAAATTTTCCCTTGTATTTATTTATTAAGTTATTTACGATATGGACTAGAATTTGATGATTCCCTCTTCCTATCGAGGAGAGTGTTGTGAGAGAAAACAATCATGGGTTGTAATTGATCATCATGTAGGTGTTGTTATCTCTCTCTCAAATGTTCATCATGGTGGATTTATCCCACAAGTGGTTAGTCTTTTGTTGTTGTCACCTTGCTTATGTATTAGGAGGTCATCTAGTTTTTGTTGTCATTATGTCGACATGTTCATTCAAAACTTGTGTGCACATTGTTGTGCAAGTGGAACATGTTGATGTCATATCTTCAATGTTGTGGGGGTTGTCTTTCAAGAAAACAAGATGTTTGGTAAAAAATTTCCTTTTCATGTGGGGCATTACATATAACCCATGCACCATATTGAAATACCACATGAGTATGCTTAGCAAATATATACATAAAAAATTCATAACCTTTCCTTAATCCTTTTATAGTTTCAATCTCCCAACCCCTATTTCTTCAATTCATTTTAGAACTTTTATAAAATTATGTTTTATAAAGACACCCATTTAAAAAATGAAAAAAAATCAGTTGGCATTTAATTACGACATCCACTATATTGTCATGTAACTAAAATTCAAAAGCTTTATGTTTTTTTTGTTTCGTTCTCTAGAGTGATAGTGAAAAAAATGTCTTTTTCTTTATGGGATTTTTTCTTTCTCTTTCATTTTCAGTTCTAGTACATTAATTACCACTATTGCCTTCAACTCCATTCTTATCAACATACTTATTCCTAGATTCCTCCATGACATCTTTTAGTAATTTTGGTGAATTTTAGTTTTCCATCCTTGACCATTTATTTTTAAACTAATGTCTTCTTTATATGATTCAATTAATAATTGAGCCACTATTTTAATTCCATCTAAACCCTAAATCAATTGAAATGACTAAATATTGAACCACTACATTTAAATACATCTAATAATGTGCCTTAAAGATTTGAGCCCATACTTTTAAAATGTTTATTGTCGTTCAAATACTTTATTCCCTTATTCTTCTAATATTTGCACATAGAGAACAAAGATCTAAAACTCATTTATAATTATAATACTAGCAAGAAAACTTAACTCAAAGAGTTCTCGTACATTTTATAGGAGGGACACTCTAAAAATGGCTTAGATAAAGATTTTACCTTGTCTTTGCCGTCACCGTCATCCCATGGTCTTTTTTTAAAATTTTAATGGCTCGACGTTAGTAGCATTACTTTAAAGCCCTTTAGGCTGACCTTTAGAGGATTCTGTGTACCCTTTCCTATACGCTGTTGTTGCTGTAAAATCTAAGCTAGCTAATTGAAAAGCAACCGGGAAAAGGATGAGTTAAAAACTGCATAGCACGATTGGCAGGTTACTTAAGCACGTTTACAGCAAATAAGGTCTGTGCATTTTGTTATGCTTACGCTTGCTATTATTCAATGTTAAATTGCTCGTCATAAGATTAAGAGTATGGCGCTGCATAACCCTTACATATTCTTCCGGTCGAAGGAAGGATTCTGTGGACTTCATTTATCTCTGATTACACATTTCTCTTCAATTAAATCCTACGTTAAAAATACATCTTCTCCTTCTAAATGGTACTCAAAAGTACGGCAAAGTACAACCATTGCCAAAAACGCAACCGAGCATTGATAATCATCCACGGAGAAGACATGTCCCAATACGCTTCCCAAGCAAAACACCAGAGCACCGCTCGATGAGGCGAGCCACTCTTCTTGTGGAAACTGCAGGAGGATAGTTTCCTTTAAGCTTGTAAGGGGGAGCACTTATTTTCCCAGATGGCAAAAATTGATGGAATGTTGCACCATTCAGAAAGAGATCCGCTTTAGATGCAATGGTGGGCGTTGTGTCACCTTTTGATTCATATCCTCTGAACCATGGAGTTACTTCCACCGTACTCCCCGCTATGAATACATTTCTTTCTGAGTAAATTTTGGCGTAGGCTCGGGCTCCAATAGCATAGTTCCTCCAGTTGAGATATAGATTGTTGAGAACATGGCAGTATCCGAACCTGGACGGATCATCAAGAAAAAAAATCCATTTTAGGAATCACAAAGCTAAATATCCAAGGTCATATTAAAGTTAACTTTGATTCAATCTAGTTTACCTGCAATGTCGCATGCGTTGGTCAGAATTTTTGAACCAGTTCCTATACACTGTAACTCTGAGCTTCCGATCGATGATGTCCGTATCAGCAGCACCAATGAGCATATTGTAGTGATTATTGGCAAGGAAACAGTTAGAGATGGTGACGTCGGTAGAGCCCTTGACAACAGAAACGAGACCCTCTTTCCCGTCGAATGACGTCAGGTGGTCGACCCACACCTTAGTCGAGTTGTGTAAGTGCACTGTGTCGGAGTCTACGACGCCATTTAATTGCAAGTTGTGAAGAATGACGTTTCGGACTCCAGCCACGCCAATAGCACTGCCAGTGATGATCACTCTCGCGCCTCTGCCGTCAATGCTGGTGTGGCTTCTCAACAGCAGCGTTCGTTGCAGGCGAATGGTCATGTCGCGGGCGAACGTAATCCACACTCCCTTTGGCTGTGAAGATGCAATGTTCACTGCGTAGCGTAAAGTTCCAGGATCCGGTTTGTTTGGGTTGTCACCCGCTCTTGTGACTCTGTAAGATCTGCCTCCTCTGCCGCCTGTCACGCCTGCTGCGAATCCTACCACACAGTTTGTAAGCAGTTTACCCTCACCACAGCTCGAATACTGGCATTTGGTGCCGTCCACTATACAAGGATTTCCTGCAACATTACAACAATCTAGAATAAGCTGGATAAATGTCCTACATAGTATAAGTACCTTATATTCAAACAAACTTTGACCTGCAGCTCTTCTTCTGTTTATCTTGCCAGGTATATTATAGCTCTTGTAATCTTGAGTACCGTGCTCGAAGCCAGGAGAAAGATGATCATTAAATTCTTCAGGAGCTGCACTAAGATACAGTGTTCTTACACAGAGGAGGTAAGTGATGAGAAAAATGTGAGCGATCCCCATCTCGACTAAGATACGGTGTCCCTCCTGAATTGTGCATATTAAGAGAGTCGTTATCGAGGAAAATGAGATCAGAGTAGGGTTGACGAAATCGGCTGTTGTCAGCCTGTACGTCAGATCCTCAAATTCCGGTGTTCGGTAGAGGCATCTCTCTGTTGTTGCATGTTCCGCCCACGTTCTATTTAATTCTCCTCCAGCGTGATACTAGATATTATAAAATAACGCTTAAATTAATCTTGCTTGGAAATTAGTGTCAGGCGCCGCTGCAAGCAGCACTTAAAATACCTAAACTCCTACTTCGAAGAATGCAAGTATTTTATATATCAAATCTTTACTTTAAGAATATATTAATATGTGTGTACTTTATATGTACTACATCTTAAAGTCTCCGTCAGAATTTTGTACCCTATGCATTCCTTTCGTTTAAATTGGTCACATGGATTGATTTTAGTCTTTCTATTTATTAAATTATCAAGTAACGATGGGAACCGAATTATTTCGGTCAATTTTGCACTCCTCTAAATACTTAGATGGCAATTGTAACATGTTAACCACTTAAATTTGAGATGAGAGACACACGTCTCATTAAGTATATTTATAGATTTTATTTTGTTGGGCATTGTGTCAAGTGTTATACTTCAATTTTGTTTGAAAGATGATTAGGGGTTGCGTTTTAAATTATTAGTAACTTATTATTTTTACATTCAAAATTTTGTGGGGAATCTTGTGAACATTGATTTGATTTATTATTATACATAATGAAGCATTATGCAAGTAAAGCAAGGATTACAATATTCTCAACTCTATATTCTAAGATATGGACATTTAGATTGAAGGTCATCAAACATAACTGGAGAGAGAGGGGTCTAAAAATATTATTTATCGGTAAAAAACTCAATAATTCCAAATGTTCTAATAAGAATTATTATTTCAATATCATGAACATCCTTAATCTTATATTTATATAAGTTAATTTGGTATTTGGTTTGTGAGTGGCAACGACTATCTACTTATTCATGGTAGAAGTGTAATAGGTGAGGGCATCTACAAATAATGGAGTCATTCACTTTATTCGAATGGATCTATCTAAAAGGTTAAATCTAGAGATGTTATGTTGATAGAAAGGAATTTGGAACATTGAGTAATTGATGCAGGAGCATCTAGGTCCACAAGTAGTCTTGCATTAACAAAAAATATATTCTTTTAATTCAGTTGCTTTTGGTTTCTAGTAGTGTTAGTTTTTGTTAGTTGATTTAGGAGGATTTTCAGAAATAATTTGAGTGATCTAAGAATGTCAACTTGTAGAGGAGCCTAATGGGTATCTACAAATCTAATTTGGTAAAGAGTGGACAAAATTTGACTAAGCTAAAGATTTATTGGTTTTATGTCTCTTATCACACTCTGAACTTCCAATTTGCTACTAAACCTACCTTATACAAATGATTGGTTTGTTTTGGACCTTTATGGATATTTGTTACTGAACTATCAATTTTTAATTGGTTAAATTAAGTATTTGATCAGTTTTGATGTGTTTTCCCGCATGCTTAGTATTGATAGATTTGTTCGCATTCATGAAAATATCTTAGCCAAGTGAACTAGATTCCTTATATCAGCCTATAATTTTAGTCAATTCCAATCACTTTTCGTACACAAATTGACATCAATGGATACTTTTACATAGTGGAACTTTAGAGCTTCATTTGTCCATTCAAAATTCCATATTCAATGAATTTTGTGGTTTCATGGTTAGTCAACCTTTGCAAGTAAAATCAAGTGCACGTAAACATTGACAAGTTTAATAAATTAGTGTAGATGAATAGTTCTACCAATGATGTCACTTGACGTTGTTTAGCTTCAACAAGATGATGATGTCACTACGTACGAGTTGGGAAATTTTATCGAACAACTAAACTTGAACTGGGATTTCTTGTTTGAACTAGTTGTTTGTGGATCGTCCACTTGCTGCTACATTTATATGTTTCTAGCTTACTACTACAATTGCTAAATTTTGACCTAATGCCTCACTTTGGTGTTTTTGCAATGATTCAATTATTGTAACAACCACAGCTAAAACAATTTAACTACAGATAGAATGAAGATGAATGCACGTGTTTTTAAATATTTGATGACTTGCAAAAAGGGTGATAGAGATCATGACCAATCTGATTGTACTCCTATATGATAGAATTTTACTATTAGAAATTAGGGATTCAATTAATTTGTTATCTAAACATTTATTTTTGTTGTTTCATTAAATTTTATTATTTGATTGAACAATTTTATAGGATTCCTCGATCCTAACCGTGATCAATGTTAGTGTAGGCTCTTTTATTTTTCTTTATGTTAGTGGTGTGTTTCTTTTCCTACACATATTTAATCTTGCTTTGGTTTACTTAAGTGTGGTTAATATGCAGACACATCAAAAAATACATCAGCTACATGTTTCACTCTTCCTAAACATAGGTAGCTGAGTTGCACACCCTCTCTTGGCTTGTTCACAATTCTCATAACAACTATTATGTCCTTATCCTGAAAGTAGGTTATCAAGTAGTTGAGTTTATCACCTTATCTTTGGCTTTTATGTGCCACCTTTCATAACCTTTTTTGTCTTAACCCAGGAGGTTATGCCATGTTTCCTTAGAATCTCACCAAGTAGGTAAAATCTCCCAATCTTTATGGGTAGTAGGAGTTAATGAACCCTCTTTGGATTTTATAAACCTCATTTCTACTATATATACAACACTGCCTCACCAATCTATCACCAAACTAGTGAAAGGGGTTGTCCTATGTTTCTTCTTTTTTCACACTTTTCTTTCCTTTTATAATCTATCTTTTGAACTCATGGAGACTCTACAATTCCTATTTTAGGGTGTGTGCAAGAAGTTGAGTCCACTTTTGGCCAAAAAGTGGAAGTGTTTTCCCTGATTTTTACAATTTGTTATATTTGACTTTAAAATTTGAAGCACTTAGAAGTGGAATCTTAAAAAGAGTCACTAATCATAAAATGTAGCAATTGTGAGTCTAGTTTCCAAATATGTAATTTATTTTAATACCTAGATGATACAAATTGATTTCCAATAGGAATTTCTTGTGTACGATTTACTATGGTTTATTTATTTTAATATGCCTCAATCGGATCTACCTAGCACAGTTCTTGTTGGTGTTACGGGTCTCGACGATGATAATCAATGGCTCCTCCTCCAAACAAACATCCCCGTAAATTTGTTACAAAAGTCTTGCACGAGGTAAGTGCTCAGCTTCACCAAATTTTGATGTGGTTTTTCCTTTACCAGATTTTGATACTGCCTATCAATGGCTTGAGGAATACACCCTCGTTGGGTATTTTTTTGGGAGAACTCCCTCTGAAAGTGTGCTTAAAGATTGGGTTAACAAGGCTTGGGTCCCTCATGGGATCCGCCTTGATATGGCGCAAAATTTAACAAAGGGTTTCTTTTTGTTCCACTTTGCGGAGGTCAATCATGTGCAGGCTATATTAGGCCATGGGCCTTGGTATGTCTGGTCTTCTTTGTTAGTTTTCCATGCATGGACCCATGACTTTGCTATCTCAGATGACACCAAGTTGCGGGTTCTAGTTTATGTTGAATTCCCTGGTCTACCCTTTCCTTGTGTGCCTTTTTTGAATAGTATAGCTTCCTCATGGAGGAGGGTTATTTGCATTGAGCTAGATAGGTTCTTTTAGGCTTGACCCCAAAAGAGGGTTTGTGTGGAAGTGGACCTTTCCAAAGATTTGAAATACTCCATTGATATCCAAATTGGAGCTCTTCGCCACACTCAGAAGGTCACATATTTTAATTTTTCTAACATGTGCTATAGGTATCAGTCAACAGACCACAAGATTAAGGACTTCCTTTTAGCAGTGCCTCGTACACCTTCTCCACCATGAGATGCTAAAAAACCTCATTTAATGGCTACATCTACTATCAAACCTGATGCAAAATGAGCTATGGTTATGAACCGAAAGAATAAGTCCATTGGTTCTAGGTCGGGTTCTGTGACCTCTAAGACAGTGAAAGATGCTTCAAACCCTTTTGTGAAGGGGAAAGAAGCTTTGGTTGGAGCTGATTATGTTTCACAGTAGCCTAGGCCAAAGGCTACACCTCGACCGACTGCTATCATGTTATCATAGCCAAATGCGTCTTCTCCTATGATGGGAGCTCAAAGGTGATCTTACAGCCCTTCCCCTCCCAGGGAAGAAGGGGAATATATTCATGAAAAATGGAGGATGTCCTCTCCGTCCATCCATATTGAATTAGTTCTATCATAATTTTTACAAAATAATTTCTCTTCTCTAAATGAAGAGGAATCGAGTTTCAAAAACATGGAGGAGTTTCACTCATGAAGTTCCTTTCATGGAATGCCCGGAGGTCCGACAGGACCCTCCGTGAAAAGTATTATGTCGTGGATACCCTTGTGCAAGTACTTTAGTGTTGAAGTGCTTTGTCTCCAATAAGTTAAAATTTCTAGTTTTTTGCTTGTTGCGGCTAGTCATTCTATTTGGCCAGCTAGTAAAATGTTTTGTACTACCCATGATGTTGGGTGTGGTAGAGCCGTCACCCTTTTGGCCCCATGGTGGCTCTTTTTTGTGGTCGACCATGGGTCTGATCCCACTCATCGACTCATCTGGATCCTTCTCAACATTGATAATCATTCCTTTGGGATTATTAATGTCTATGCTTCTAATGATGTTGTGGAACACTCTTTACTCTAGCGTTGGATTGTTGATTCTTTACTAGTTGCTACCTGGCTACTCTATGCAGACTTCAATATGGTAGAAATGGCATTTGACAAAGATGACACTTTTCCATTTAGATGGACAGCTGGGGAAAGGGAGGCATGGTTTTACATGCACAATAAATTGGGGCTTTTTGATCCCAATATTGGTCGTTTCCATTCTCATTTTCTCTGGCACACTTGGTGTAATTATAGAGTTGGTTCTAACAGAATATTAAACACCTTAATCATGCCATGATCTTAGGGAAATATATCTCTCGTTTGACAACTCTTCTCTCCTGGTTAAGTCGTTAGTGGATGTGACCTTTTTAGACCACTTCCCCATTTCTTTTTGCATTGAATGGGAGACTAGACAACCTCATACATGTAAATTTATTTTTTTAACACATCTTTACTCTGCCACAAGCCTACCCTAGCCCACATTCATAGAGTCTAGAACTTGAAGTGCAGACCATCTCATCATACAGGATGTATTTCTTGGTGGAATGAGGCTATCATCCGCACGACTAGATTTCTACGCATTTATGGATGCCAAATGGCTATTTTTCACCGGTGGTATTATGAGGCTACCATCGCTGACCTCTATACTGCTTCTAAAGCTTTGGTTGCCAACCCATTTTCTCCATCATTGCAAGTTAGGGTGGTGGAATTAAGGCACAAGAAACAAATTTTTGACAACTATGCTACTAGAGGAGGCTAAATCAAAACCTAGTTACATTGGCTAAAAGATGGTGATTGTGCCTCCAAAGAGTTTTTTTTGGCTCTGCATGCCAGACACTAATCCTTGGGCATTAAAAAAATTAACAATGGCGTTCAGGTGCTCTTTGAGCTTCCTAACATTCTCTAGGCCTTTGTGTGTCAACGATGGCATTCAGGTGCTCTTTGAGCTGCCTGACATTCTCCAGGCCTTTGTGTGTCATTATGAGCAAGTCTTCATAGGATAGGAAGTCACACCTATGCGATAGCAAGCCCTTTAGGATTGCCTTGCTATTGTGCCAAATAAGCTTTCTTCAACTCATAATTTTTTTTTGTGATCAACTATTATCAGTTGATGATCTCAAAGAGGCTGTCTCCTCCATGGATAATGACAAAGCCCTGAGAATTGATGGTTTCCCTTGTGAATTCTACAAAGCCATGTGGAACTGTATTGGGAATGATCTGCATCAAGTTTACTTAGAAGCTTTTCATTCTAATTCTCTAGGCATCTTAATTAATAAAGATAACATAAAATTCATACATAAGCCGGGTGACCCAAAATACATCTGCAACTGGAGACCTATCACACTTCTTAATGTCTCCTACAAGATTATCGCCAAGGATTTTCCTCTTAAAATCTGCCATCTTCTTCCTTAGATTATGCATTCAGAGCAAACTGGGTTTATCAAATCCAAATTTATTTTGGATAATATTATCGCTATTTGGGAAGGCATGGAATGGGCCAGAAGTTCAAACTAGAAAGTCATGTTCATTAAAATTGAATTTTCCAAGCCTTATGACTGCATTGAATGGTTGTTTATTCTTTCTATGCTACAAGCTTTGGGTTTTGGGCCCAATTTCATTCAATCTATTCAAATGCTCTTTGTAGATGCCTCAGCTTGTATCACCATCAATAGTCATCAATCCTCTTCCTTTGGACTCTTTCATTCCATTTGGAAAGGGTTCCCACTAGCCCCCTCTGTGTATGTTTTTGCAGCCAAGGGTTTTGGTTACCTCTTGGCCAATGTGGTTTCCCAGCGGTGGGTCAAGGGCATTTCTCTACTCAACTCTTAGGCTCATCTTGTTAATGGCCATTTTGCTGATGACTCATTCCTCACCCTTCTAGAGGAAGAAGACTCCATTGTGGTGGCTCTTGAGTGTTTTAATACCTTTTGTCTTACTTTTGGCTCTGCCATCTAGTGGTATAAAACTTTGTGTTACCGATAGTTTGTCTTTCCCTCTTCACCTTGGTTGTAATAGTATGGATGGAAGTGGATTGGGCTTGGAGAATTTTTTCAATTTCTGGGCATTCCCTTTTCCTTTTAGGCATCTTCGACTGATCTTTGGCAAGCTGTGCTCTCTAGAGTTGAACAAAAGATTTCTTATTGGGTTACTAAGCCCCTCTCTTTGGTAGGGAAATTCTAGGTGTGTTCCAAAGTTCTGGCAGCCACCCATGTTTATTATTCTTCTTGCTAGCCCCCCTCCAAAGCTGCCTATGGCAAGCTTGAGAAACTTCTTCATGACTTTCTTTGGGCCTCCTCTGAATCTCACAAAGGGTTTCATCATGTGGCTTGGGAATTCTACTGCATTCCTAGAGACTCGGGAGGTCTCGGGTTGTTGTCTACTCAATGGCAAGGGACTGCTCTATGTGTTAAATGGATTATTCGTGCCCTTACTAGGGATGAGGCCTAGAAAATTCTTCTTAGGCATAGTATTCAATCCGACTTCCTTGTTCATAGACCTGCTTGGAAGGGGATTGGATTTCAAACCCTTCTGGTCATGGAAGAGCCAGTCTAGATTGTTGGGACTCTTGTGGCCAAAAGCATCTGGCAGGCCTGGTAAGTTGTCAAACCCTAGCTTTATTCGGTAGGCTCTAGTTTTTGAGATGGGCTCTCTCTCAACTAACATAATATTTGGTGGTCATCTCTTTTTGCTAGCAATGGTCAGTCGCTGGCTAAGTCACCTAGGCTTAAGGTGCTCAGATTTTACAAAAAGGGTATCTAGACCCTGCAATAGATCTTTTACAAACCCACCATGTGTATTATGTTGTGTGAAGTTTTTTCATGCCCAATATAGGCTTCATAACCAGGATCATGCTACTTATGATGGTCTGGTGAAAGCCATTCCTACTGAAATGCTTCATAAGGTTGGAATTTGTGGGACCAAACCTTGGTGGAAAGACTGGAAGTGGTATCCGAACACCCCTTTTAGGAACTACAAGCCTCGGCTTGGTTACAGGTGGCTCTCACCACATTTTCCTATGATTCAGAGTTTCAACCAGAGGTGGCTTCTTAAATTTTTTGCTCATGTCTGGCATAAAATATTTTCTGCCACTTGGTCTGCAAGTGTTGAGTCGAAGCGTGCACACTTTTCCTGGTTTTTTTTTCTAGGGCTTGCCTATGGCTCTTGGTTGGTTCACCTGGGGGTCTAGTACCCTCGCTACCCCTTTTGTGGGCAAGCTAAGAATTTTAAACATCTTTTCTGGTTTTTTCCAAGAGCCAAACAACTTTGGACTTGGATTCATGACTTTTTTTGGCCCTTTAGGCCACAACCTTTCTTTTGGCATATGGTATTACTAGGAGATTCTTCGAGATTTCCTACAAAATTCACCCAGCTTTGGCACACTTTTAGGGTGGAAATTCTCTCAATGTTTGAAAGACGTATGGGCATGTGCAGATCATGATGGGCCAAAAAGTGGCAATATGATGTGGGTATGTGGC
>VDFB02391866.1:0-11041 GCA_007258455.2 Sequoia sempervirens | reverse complement strand
TGGACTTACCGTGAGTAAACAATACCCAACTGTGATATATCAATCTGCAGGTTATTATTGTCGTGCTCAGTCCACAGACGTCCCCTTTCCTTCAGTCAGCGATGATCTATATAATAATTGTTCTTTACTCCCCTATTTCTATTTCCCCAGCATTCGATGCAGATACAAAGGTACTTAATTATTCAATCTCTCATTCCCATAACCCTCCTATTTTCTCTACATTTATATCTATAAGAGGGAAATCTATTCAATGGTTGTGTCCCCTTGCTTGAACCTTAACTCATGCCTTCTTGTAGTGCGTCGTTCACTTTGTAAATAATCCTATATTTTGATGACAAGGGATTTAGGTCGGTTTGATTATGCCTCATGATTCAGATCGACAGGCAGTTTAGTAGCTACGTATAGTCCTTGACTTGTTCACTATCCTTGCGTTGAATATCCTCCACAAACGGTTGCATACGTCTTTCTTTGTCCTTTCCATCAGCAATAAGACCCGATGCTTACTATGTACTCTGGATCTTTGATGGGAGACCGTATATGAAGTCAGGATGTCTGTTCCGATGATAAAATTCTAATTCCTTATATGTTGGAGAAGAGGTGTGACTTCCCTTGGAGGGACGAGCCTTGTTTTGGTCGCTGCCTTATAAGGCATGCTTTACGATTATGATTTATATTGTTTTAACTATTATTTATATTGCTTTTCCCAAGCTTAATTTAATACATTTATACTTATATTTATGTTCATTTGTATGAGCATATGCTTAAGTTATTTGTTTGTTTAGCTTTACTTTATTTGATATATTTTTTATTTATGATATTTTTTTATTTTGTTATCTGTATCCAGTTTCAACATTATATTTATACAATATCATTATACTAATATTTAAATTATTAATATTAATATAAATATATTATATTTTAAAATATTCATATAATAATATTATTTAATAATATTATTTTATAATATATATATTAATAATGTATATAATGACTTTTACTTTACGAATTTACAAAAGCAACTTCATCATCTTTTATCAAGGTGTTTTAAATCATTAATTTAAAGAATGCCTTAATAAGGGGACATGACAATTTCTTATCAATCTCTTCATATCCTTCACTAGAAACAATTATGAAATATCTAAAACACAAAGTACTCAGCATAATTGATTGTTTACTATGCCCTTTAAGATGCTTAACATCTTATTTGGCCAACTGTCTCACAATTTCCAAATAGGCCACCCTATCAGGAACTGTTCTTGGTAACAAGTGTGAATCCCCTTCAAATCCATATGCTCTAATCATAGTGCAATCAAAAAATGTATACCAATCTCCCCAATTATGATTCACCTTTTCCCTGGGATCCTTATCTTTAGGTCTAATAAACCTTTGTACTTCAAGAGACAAGTTGTAATCACATGGATGCCCCAATAATTTTAGCAAGGGTTTAGCAAAACACTCCTCAAAGTATAAATAATGGGATCTCCCATATCTATTGTCCCATATCGAGGTCCACATCTAAATTGGTTTAAAAATTTCCTCCTTGTTTGCATCCCTTATCCTTAATTCATCTCCCCAAAGCCCTCTAGCTTACACTTCATACAAAACTAAGTGCATGAACAGAGAATAATGTTTAAAATTAATATAATCTCTATTATTTTTTTATCTTCTCCAATCCCTAATTTAGAGCATTAGCCTGATAGCCAACATAATCAAATGATCTAGAATCTCAACTTTGCACATCTGCTACTAGAACCATTGGGGCTATTGACATAAGAGCTAGAACTTTTACTCCCAACACTTGTCCTACAGCATAATATGTATACTAAAAATACTGCTTGAATAGCTCTTCATGAAAGGGAGGGTGTTCATTGCTAGAGAACCTTTTTAGTCTATTCCCTTCCTCTCGGGGCCTATGTAGTGGCAATTTCCACCTTTTATAGCTAGTTTCCATGTGATGATATAGTGTCCATTTGAACTCTTTCATGGCAATGTTTCCAGTATATAACATCTACCATAGAATCTAATACTCTCTTTTCATGGTCCTCCCATGGATAATATAATTCTAATGAAGAGGAAGAGGGTGGTTTGTCTCTGTAATTGGCTACCTCTTTCCTTAGTTTCTCATTATATTTTATTAATTTTTCAACCTGAGCCTTATTGAATTTTTCCACATTTATGTTTAACTTTGTTGTCTCAATGGGATTAGTATCTCCCAAGCACCCAAATCAATAATGTAGCTTCATCTGGGTTGTAACCTAACCCTGGATACATTTTGTCACTGGCCTCTTCTGTCAGGTGCAAGGTCTTATCTCCTCTTTTATTGAAGCTATCAAACACTATGGCGAAACTATTGTCTCATCCTGGTAAGAGCAACACCCTAGCCTCTTGAAGCAGTTCTCTTCCTCTTTCAGGGGTGATAGCTTCTAGCTTCTGATCTACTTCCTTTCTCAGCTCTTCCAAAGCAGCAACCTCTTGTTCAGGGGTGATATCTTTCATTCTTTTTCTTAGCACTCTACCTTTGTATTCATAGACAAATGAACTAAACTCGGAAGTTTTAATGAAGTCACCGTCAGAAAAAATAAAAAATAAAAAATCTTCACCAGCCCTGACTCTCACATCATCAGAGAGTTTGTTTGATGCTTCAAATTTAATAATACTTTGTTCACTGGGTGGCTCATACTATGTGACAAAGGGTGCACTTATTTGTTCAACCTCATCTTCTTCTTCATCACTTTCCTCTTCATCCTCTTCCTCACTCATGGCATTATCCATAGAGAAACTTACTTTTAGAGTAGGTTGTGAGGGTATATAACTGAGGGGTTCCATATTCTCATCCTGCATTCTAGAGCAAGTTGCCACATGTGTTTCAAAAACCATAGGGGGCACATCTCTATTTAGTTCATCCTCATGAGTGATTAGTTTTTTAACTCTTTCTAAGGGGTCCTGCACATCATTGAATGCTTTTATATATGAAGGATTATTCTCCTTCTTCCATGCCTCGGCTAAAATGATCTTATTGTATATGGCCATCCTTTGTGTTGTTAAAGCTTCATCACAATTTCTTATCACATCATCCATAGAGAATTGATGTTCATATCTAGATTGTGTTTGTGACAATTTTTCCTTATTAAAAAAGTTCTCTCAATCAAAATTCTTTCTCTCATTCCCCAATGGAAACTTGTTATGTGCTAATTTCTTATCAATCTCTTCATATCCTTCACTAGAAATAGTTGTGAGATCTCCAAAACATAGAGTACTTGGCATAATTGATTGTTTATTGTGCCCTTTAAGATGCTTAGCATCTAATTTGGCCAACTGTCTCACAATTTCCGAATAGACCACCCTATCAGGAACTATTCTTGGTAACAATTGTGGAGCCCCTTCAAATCCATATGCTCTAATCATAGTGCAATAAAAAAATGTATACCAATCTCCCCAATTATGATTCACCTTTTTCCTAGGATCCTTCTCTTTAAGTCTAAGAAACCTTTGTACTTCAAGAGACAAGTTGTAATCACATGGATGTCCCAATAATTTTAGCAAGGGTTTAAAAAAATGCTCCTCGAAGTATAAATAATGGGATCTCCCATATCTACTATCCCATATCGAGGTCCACATCTGAATTGGTTTAAAATTTTCATCCTCATTTGCATCCCTTATCCTTAATTCCTCTCTCCAAATCCCTCTAGCTTTCCCTTCATACAAAAGTAAGTACATGAACAGAGAATAATGTTTAAAATTAATATAATCATTGTTATTTTGATCTTCTCCAATCCCTGATTTAGAGCATTAGCCAGATAGCTCGCATAATCAAATGATCTAGCATCTCATCTTTGCACATATGTTGCTAGAACCATTGGAGCTATTGACATAAGAGTCAGAACTTTCACTCCCAACACTTGTCCTTTCGTGTAATATGTATATTGAAAATACTACTCGAATAGCTCTTCATGAAAGGGAGGGTGTTCATTGTTGGAGAACCTTTTTAGCCTATCCCCTTCCTCCCGCGGCCTATGTAGTGGAAATTTCCACCTTTTATAGCTAGTGTCAATGTGATGATATTCTATCAAGAGGTCTTTTACTATGAATGGCACACTCATATAGCAATCTAATTGGAAGAAATGGAAATGAACTCTTTAGAGATGATAATGAATTCAGACCCATCATGTAATTGAATTGCTCATCGTTTGGGGTCATACTTAGCATCCAGTGCCTTAACCAACTCTACATTAACGAATACATTAGGCACAACCAGATATCCCAAGTTCATTTTCCATGGATTACAGACAGGTTGGAACCTATATTGTTTTCTATAGTGGTAGATAAATAGTTCATACCCTCTTTGCGGTGTCCACACATCCCCTAAGTCTTTGTGTTTATCCCACAATTTGTCCATGGAAGGATTTAATTGTGCACTCCTCTTAGGCCTCAACCCTGACCCAAGACATTGATTGATCAAGTCTTGGTTTAAGACTCTAACTTCTATTTTTTGTTTTTTGTTTTGTGGTGTTCCTGAGCTTCCTTCCATTATCCAAAACCCTAACTTCTCTTTACAGTTATTTTTACTCCAAAGGAATTTCTCAGTTGGGCTTCATATACTTGTATCACGCTTGCTTCTCTTTGCCTGTGCAGCAATGGGGCAATTTCCAAATTTGGCCTACTCCTACCGGCCCTCGTAGTTTTCTACTCTTCAAATGATGGTATAATTTTGATTTATTGAGACAATTGGCATTTTGAGACGCACATTCACCAAGGAATCTTTGATATATAGATGCATGATTCACTGCCTTGATTTATAATTAATTATCACAAATTTTGATTGTTTATTGTTGCATTTACTTTTATAGCTTTATGTTTCCTCGATATTACTTATCGTTGCATATTTGTGATTTAATAAATGTCTTCATTATGTCATGTATCAGTCCATTGGTGGGACACAATGTCATCTCTCCCTGATATGCTTTAGTGTCTCTGATATGTTTTTCTTGGGATATCAAGGAGACAATGAGGTATGTCCTACTGATATGTATCACTCACTCTAATGAATTCATCTTAGTTAGCTTTGTTGGTCTATTGGGGAGACCGTGTTAGAAGTCCACCCGATAGAAAGTTGTTTCACCGATGGTGTATGTTTTTTGGTTTACCTCCATCGGTTCATCGATGAGACCATGATGAGATTCCTGCTGACATGGTATTGTCATGCCTATAGGTCTTATATTGTTGAGGTAGTACTTTAGGAAGGGGAATTGCTCAGAATAATGTTTCAAGACTTTATTTTATTTACAATGGTAGGTCTGAGAGCTATATATATCAGGAAAATTTGTATGTTTTATGCCAAATATAGTGAAATATCAAGGGCAATGGGGATTATGATGAAAATGAAATGAGAAATGATAATGGAGGCATGTGAAATCCAAGGTGGATTTTTTTTATCTCCAACACGAGGGAAGTGAGATTCTTACACTATCAAGGAGTCACAACCAGGAGATCACCGTCAATGATTATGTTTTTCTACAACAATTTGGGCTATGGTGGGTATACACCATGCCTAAGATCTACTTATATGTGTTGATGTTGATGGAATTGATGGAGAGGTGGGATGCAAACACCTCATCATTTCATCTCCTGATAGGGGAGATGACCGTCACTCTCAAGAATGTCTACCACATCCTTTGACTTCCCATCTGAGAGAGTGGGTGGCTTATGAGGAGGGGCACACAACCCAAGATATGTAGGAAGCATAACAGTAATGTATCATCCATGTCATTCCTAAGGACACCACTAACCACATTTATATGAGGTGGTTGGAGTAGGATCACATGGCACTGCTGCCAATAGATCACGTCATGATTGTGATGGTGGTACTATGCATCACTATTGATGGGCAAGGCTCTCACCTTCACGGGGGCCTTTTCCATTGTATTTAGGTGATGGAGGAGTGGAGGAACATCTATGCATGGGATCAGAGTATGCTAACACATCTCTACTATGACCTCAGGTGGTATGTACATTACAAGTACCGCAACATCACTTCCTGCATGATTCTATAGGTGTGGGTGTTCGAGCACATCACCTGCACATGGCCAATGGGTATCCTCGGTGCCTAGGGTAGGGTGACCGTCAAGCACACACATACCCATTTTTACATGAATGGCACCTCAAAGATTTACTTTTTTAGCGATAGATTTTTGATAGTTTGAGGAGCGGTGACGTTTTCTAGTGACTGTATAGGCATATAGGGACCTGGTCGTCAAATAGTAGGCAACTACAGAGGATGCAATGAGATAGACTCCTGGTCAATTATGCAGATCATATTATTGTACCATATTACTGTTATCGGGTTCCACAATGGTTTGGCCAGGTGCAGGCCATTCCACTAGCCACACCCATGTACATATGGTCACATAGGAGTGTAGATTAAGTGAGGGATATTCCTCGACCTACCATCATTGATGTCACACTCAATGGTGATGATGGGGAGGATGATGACCTTCTTGAGGACCTAGAAATCAATGATGTTGGTGTGTTAGTTGGCTGATAGTAGGTCCTACCTTAATTTTTCCAACAAATGCCCTTGTGGGAAATGTTGGTGCTTAGGGGTCTGAGGGTGAGGCATTATGGAGCGGCAGAGTGGAGAGTGAGGTTGTAGCGAGTAAAGCAGAGGAGAGATTGAGGGAACAATAATGTGTAGCATCACTAGTGTGCATTCCTACAATATCAATTGTACCACCTGACATCCAGTCGGTCATGCCACCTTCTACAGCTACCACAGGGCCAAGCATTGCTTCTACTAGCAGTGCTCCACCCCCAGATCCACATTGGTAGGTTGGGGATCTAGGTAAGGATTTGATTTGATATATATTATTTTCATTTCAATCATTTCATTATATATGTATATATATATATATATATATTATATATATAATGTATATATATGTTTTGATATATATATATATATATATCAAAACATATATATATAATGTATATATATGTTTTGATGATGCAGTGCTAATATCGTCCACTTTCTCTTTGGTTGTAGTGTTCACACAAGAGTGGCTTGACTTTACTAATTGATGCATATCAGGGGTGGTCCCAATCATCTAGATTTGGGGGAAGGTCCTTGATGCCTATAGGCATCCCTTAGTAGGGCGTCACACCCAACTATTTGAGCCTGTAGTGCATTTGAGGATGGCCTACAAGGAGAGCTAGGTAGAGTTGGTGTAGAGTGTTGTGGAGTTGATAGTGATGATCGAGTAGTGAGATCAGAGGGGTGTAGAGCTCTTCTTTGTGCTCATTGAGAAATACCAAGCTGTGATGTGAGCTAAGAGTGTTAAGTAGGAATGTGACACTCTATAGAGCTAGGTCAATGACCTCAAGAGGCAGTTGGAGGTAGTGAGGATAACACCCACTGATCTCCAGTATCATCAGGTACAACTGAGAGATGAGCTGGTAGTGGCATGGTAATGAGAGGACACACTTGTAGAGTGCATACATCCTTGAGAGAGAAAGTGGGAAAGCTATGCGGGGAGCTACGAGGACTTCGATCATGGAGTATGTCCATGTCTCAATCACACCAATCTCATTCACATGCATCTATCCAACAGACTCCTCTGCCACTTCCAGCACCAAAGGGCTTTGGTAGCCATGCCCTCGGTGGCTATAGATGTTTTGGTTATTTTATCATATTACCATTATATAGCATTTTTTATGTACATATTCATATATAGATTAAAAAACACCATATTTTGTAATAGTGGTGTGATACATGTACATGACATTGTTTTGATATATATATATATATATGTATGTATGTATGTATATATATATATGTATGTATGTATGTATGTATATATGTATTTATGTATATATGTATGTATGTATGTATATATATATATATGTATGTATGGGGAGGGAGATGGAGGCATAGATAGAGTATATACATATACATATATAGTGCAGAGTATACATACATAAGAGTATACATATATAGTGGAGAGGATACATAACGTGTTGATATATATTATTATGCACACATATGCATATTATTATATGTATTATTATATATGCATAACATATATAAAAGAGATATGTATTATTATATGTATATATGTGATAATATTATATGTATTATATATAAAGATATATGTTACATATATATATATATATACATATATGATATATATATGGCAGGGGAGAGGAGGAGGAGGGGGAATATATATACATCACTAACATATATATATACATATGCATATATATTTGTATATATATTTGTATATGTATATATATTTGTATATATGTATATATATTTGTATATGTATATATGTATATATATGCATATATGTATATATATATGTATGTATGTATATATATATATATATATGTATATATATTTGTATATATATTTGTATATGTATATATATTTGTATATGTATATATGTATATATATATGTATGTATGTATATATATATATGTATATATATATATACATATATATATGTATATGTATAAGATTTTGGATGACACCACGTGTTCTTATGTGTATGCTCTCATTTCATGTATGGTGATGCTATGGATGTATGCTTAGATTAGATGCTATCATGATCTAATTAAACACACACTAGATGTATGCTTAATTGAATGCAATGATGATCTAATTGATGTTTGATGATATAGATAAAATGAATTATGTAGAATAAAAGAATTAATCAAACATAATGCACTGATACATAGCATAAAAATAAAACACATGTATATAAATAATTCCTAAAAGAAATTAATTGCATACACATTTTTACATCATAACACAAATTAAAAAGATAATGTGTTAATGAAGAAATGGCATAGCATAATGGACTACGATCCCTAAAGACGGGACAATCATCATGCAAATGCCACATAGACTTCATGCATAATATCGAAAAAGATACATTACATTGATTGGTTATTTTAGAGTACCATCCATATGCACTAAAACCATACATAGAGGTGATTATATAAGGACCCAACCAATTAGGGCTAAACTTCCCCTTTTGATTAGGTAGCACATTTACATTTCTCTAATTCTCATAAAGAACAAGATCACCCACCTTGAAGGTACAAGAAAGAACACCTTGATTATAATGTTTAGAAATAAAATTTTGGTACACTTGAAAATGATCGAGGGCCTTTAATTGACACTCATCGAGCAATTCAAGCTGATTTAGACATTCAACATGGTAAGTATCATCGTCAATTAACCCTTTAAGGAAAACTCATAAATATGGAATTTCCAACTCTAAAGGCATAATAGCCTCAATGTCAAACACAAGATTGTACGAAGTTGTGCCAGTAGCCATAAAAACACTTGTGTGATAGGCTCATAAGGAATACGTCAATTGAGTATGCTAGTTTTTACTATGTTTATTCACTATTTTTTAGAGAATTAGTTTAAGAGTTTTATTAGATAATTTTGCTTGGCCATTAGATTGAGGATAGTAAGGTGTAGAAAACTGACATTGAATGTGAAACTTATCTAAGAATAGCTTTACCTCTTTGTTCTTAAATGAGGTACCATTGTCAAAAACAAGGGTAGAGGGCAATCTAAAGTGAGCAATAATATTGTTTAGAAGAAACCTATAGATTGCTTCAGCATTAGTGGATCGAAGTAGAATAGCTTCAACCCATTTCGTAAAGTAATCAGTAGCTATGATCAAGAAGGTGTGTCCCTTAGAAGGAGTTAATATTTTTTCGATAATATCCAATCCCCATTTTGCAAATGGCCAAAAAGAGGTCTAATTATGAAGCTCTTGTACAAGAGCTCGAATAAGATTGCTATGTTGTTGATACTAAGGGAATTTCTTGACAAAGGAAAATGAGTCTTGCTCCATTGTTTTCCAATAATATCCCATATGAATCAGTTTATGCACTAAGGATTTACCACCAAAATTTCCACCCCTAGAGTCCAAATGATCTTCAAGGGAAAGGGGTATTTCACCCTTGGTGATACATCGAAGAAGAATACTATTACAAGATTTTTGATAAAGAACATTAGATAGAACAACGTATTGACCTGAAAGTTGTTGTATCTGGACATGAGTGTTTTGAGTTGCATCATCAGGAAATTTTTCAATCTTCAGATAATTATAGATGCAAGAATACCATTTCCATAAATCTACATGAGCACATATATGACTATCAGGTTCAAGTTGATCTAAGACAGCAAGAGAGTGGAGAGTTTGAACCACAAAAGGGTACTCATCTACAATATCATTTGAGGGTACAAGGGAAGTTGCACATGCCATTACATTCACGTAGCAATTTTCTCTCCTAGGGACACTATCTATGGTAAAAGAAGAGAATAGATCAATCAAGGATAAAACCAAATCTCAATATTGAGATAGATTGCTCTACTTAGCTTGATACACTCTTATGATCTGATTTAAAATGAGCTCAAATTCACCATGAATGCATATATGTTTAATATTAAATGCTATTATGGCACATAAGCTAGCAACAAGGGCTTCATACTCAATGATATTATTAGTGCAGTAAAATTCTAATTGAAAAGATAGAGGAACTGGTTTCCCTTCGGGTGAGATTAAAACTTCACCTACCTTGGAGCTAGTTTGACATCTTGATCCATCAAAATACATATCCCACATAGGTTCCCAATCCAATGTAAATAGATTTTGATTTGAAAATAAATCTAAGTTAGGAAAAGGTTGAGGTGAGGGAGCTTCCACCAATTGATCAATGACAACTTATCCTTTAATTGCCTTTTGAGTTACAAACTTAATATCGAACTAAAAGAGAAACATCACTCATTTTTCTAAACTTCGTGAAAGATCATTCCTTGTAAATAAATTTTTAAGAAGATTACATTTCATGATCACATGAGTCTTTATGTGGAGGAGATAATGTCGTAACTTTTGTATAGTGATAACAAGAGCAAGACATTGTTTTTCATAGCAACTGAGTTTCATAATCAACCAAAATATGACTAATTTAGTAGACCACTCTTTCTTTACCATAATCATCATTTTGAGCTAACAAAGCTACTAAA
>VDFB02391864.1:0-11049 GCA_007258455.2 Sequoia sempervirens | reverse complement strand
AAAAGAGAAATAAAAAGAAAATAAACAAACCACAAGAATAACAAAAAGGGGGGTCAAGATCAAACCTAATAAAATACACAATTATAATATAAAAAGAAACCTATGAACATAAGAAGAGGAAAGAAATATTAAAATGCACATAGAATATAAGACATAAAAAATCAATATCAATAATTAAATTAGGTGAAAAAAGAGAAAAAAAGGAATAAAGGAAATAAAAGTACGATAGGAAAAAATGAAAATACTATATATATACATATTTATATTATTTTCATATATATATATATATATGAAAATATATGTATATATTTATATTATTTTTTATATATAAATGAAATAAAAATTAACAGGCAAAGAATGAGAACACCATAAAGAATAGGACAAAATGAAAAATAAAAACTAATAATTGATGAAAAGAACCTATTATAAGAGGAAGAAAAGGTGAAGAAATTGAATAAAAATGACAAAAAGAAAATGATTAACAATGAATACAAAAAATACTTAATTGAAAAATGGCCTAAGAGATATCAAAAAAGAAAGAATAATGAGCCAAAAATTGAATAAAGACATTAAGAAAACAAAATAAAATGATAAAATAAAAAAGAAAGGAAAGAGAAAGAACAAGAAAAAGCAACTTTATAAGATAAAATAAAAACTTAAGACACAAATGCAACTTAATAAGATAGAATAAACTATAAAACTTTAAAATACCTTGAATTAAAAAGAAGAGGAGGATAAAAGGTTAATAAGGAAAATAAAGAAACAATATTAAAACTTTAAAATACCTTGAATAAAAAGGTTAAGACAAAAATGCAACTTAATAAGATAGAATAAAATTATAAACTATAAACTTTAAAATACCTTGAATTAAAGAAGAGGAAGATAAAAGGTTAACAAGGAAAAGAAAGAAACAATATTTTAGGTTTGGACTTGACCCTTTTTTGTTATTCTTGTGGTTTTTATTTTCATTTTATTTCTCTTTTCCTCTCCCTTCTTGATTTGTGTGCATATTTCTCTTTCCCACCCTCTATTTATCCTTTCTTGGTCTGCAATCTCTCATTCTTCCCTTACATCTCTCTTTCATCCTAATGATGAATCACAGAGTGTGATTCGAAACATTGATGCAAAAAAACAAACACAGTTGAATCCAGAAAAGTCTCTCTTATCCTTATTTTGTGTCAGCCCTTAAGCACTTCTAGGTGTGAGCACAATTGGAGCATGCTTGCGGTCAAACACAAAGAAGCACAACAAGTTGACACAAAAGTGCCTCAATAACCTCACTTTTTAGAAATACAATCTTGTCTTTGTATCAAAAGGTGGAAGGGAAGGAGACACCTGATGCAATGACTTGAATAACCTCAATCCCTATTTTGACTGAATTGTCAAGGATGTAAAGCCAACATTTACCAAGGAGGAGATTGCAGATTTTGAAACAGAAGCAACAAAAGAGTTAGCAAGAGAAAAAGCATAAGGAGAAGCAACGGCATAAGGTTGGAAAGGATGATGACATGCTTGAGGTGGAGCCTTTGTCTTCCAATTGTGCCTTATGAGGAACCTTAGAGAGAAGAGTAAATTGTGTAGTATTTTATGGATTTGTAATTTTCTATAATAATGATCAATCATCATATGATATTATAATGTGCATTGTATCATTTTTCAGTTTTCATTATAAAACTAACAGAAAATATACCTATTTGCTCTTTAAATTCAATTTTATGCTTTCTAACAGCATTTTGCATGTTATTTAACTTTATTTTATGAATTTATTTATTTTTCAATATTTCAGATTTTTGCCTATAATGTCCCCATTTTTCTAAGTAATGGCAAATATTGATATTTAGCTTATTTTATTCCCATAAGCTAAAAAATGGAGTTATAAAGAAATAATAATTGAATTAATTATTTCAAAGTTGTCTATTTTAAATAAATATCAAAAGGATAACTTTATTTTAATTAATTTAATTAAAGTGACAAATAAAAAATAATAAATATTATAAAATCACTTTCTTAAATATTATAAAGTTACTTTATTGAATATTATAAAATCACTTTATTAAATAAAGTGTGCTTCTAGAAGATTTGAGGAGGTTATTTTGAATTCTTCTAGAAGACTCAATTGAGCCTTCAAAAAGAGATGAGAGCAAGTTATTTAGACATCTTAGTTTTGGTATTTTCTATCAGAGAATTTTGGGGAGCTTGTGTATTACAAGTTCAGCTTTTCTGAGGACGAAAACCCTTAGAAATTTGTGGATTGGACGAAAACCCAACTCGACATTGAGAGGTGGATCCATCCAAGATTCATCATTGACCTTATTTGTAGGTTTGGCTTTATTGGGAGCCTCAACCAGCTAGGATTTGAAGGAAAATATCATTCCAGCTGGGGTTTGAAGGAAATTATCATTCTAGCCAGGGTTTGAAGTTTTATTTGCAGATTGAGGACAAAAGAATTCAGATCTGAAGGTTATATTGGCATATTTTCATCTACAAATGCATTGCTAGGGTTTGGGAGTGAAGTGCTTGTTTTGGAAGGAATTTTTGGTCATTGGCAACATTTATTCATATGCAGATTTGTTTTCAAATTTCTACAGTTTCATCTCAGATTGCAGATCCAAGGGTTTAGTGGTCAAATTTGGCATTGTATTGACATCACATCAATCTAGGGTTTCATTGCTATTTGCTCCAATCCTAGACCTAGCTTCCTTCATTTGGAGGAGTTTAGGGATTGTTTTGGCAGAAATTTACATCATTATTATCGGCAAATACATCAGACATTAACAGCAGGGTTTGAGAGCATCTACATCAGCAATTTCTTGCCATATATGTGATTGTATTGAGCCTAAATGAAGTAACAAGCAAATGGATATGTGGAGAATCCAATCCTATGGTTTGTTTGTATATTGTAGACACATTTTATAAATATTTTCAGTCTGATACCATCTGTATCAGACCTGATAATCAATGTATTCAGATCTGATATATTGTCAATAAAATGGAGATTGCATGTAAAATTCTTGCTATTGATTTATGCAAACATTGTCTATCATTTCTATGTTTTATGTGATCATTTTGGGATTGAAATCCATCAAGAATCAAACAAACAAAACCCCAAAACTCAGAAAAATCAGAATTCGATCATATGCATGCCAAGTGTTTGACAAAATGTCAAACAACCTAAACTGAAAAATCAGGGCAGAATATTTGGGGATATTACATTGCAAGTCTGGAATCCATGTTGAAATTTTGAGCTACCGAGTTTAAATTTAAAAAAACTAAAACTATGCTTGAGATGGACGTTTTTTCTCTTATTATTATGTGCATTTCAATTATTAAAAAATGTTCTCATACTTGAGATATTCTTTAATGTTTAGTATTTGTGTCATATATCAATTGTTTATTGTAGTCTAGATAATCTATTCATTTTAATTCTTGACTCCCCTCTTCCATGGCAGGTGTGCAATAATAATTTGTGTAAACTTTGAAAAGGTTTGACCCCTTCTTCCTCCACTCCCTGCATATGCTCACTAATCCCACACCAATGCCAACTCCAAGCTATCCATGCACACCCACCATAGAAAATGCCAATATATGATTATAACACAGCCCCACAGCTCCTCACCTGTTATCATGTCTTTAGATGCAACTAACAATGCCAACTATGTTATATCAGGTGCCTTGACATACTTGTACACACGTTAGGAGCTCTCAAGAGCCAAGCTTACAAATCTATGAATACTATCAAGGCAAACTTTCCTACACTGTTTTAGGATATAATTATGAGTCTCAATTCAAATTTTGTCCAAGTCAAATTCAGCTTAGAGGGGGGGCGGATTGTACACCTGTTGAACAATGGGCTTTCGTACACCAAATTGACGTCTCTCTTAGTGGTAATCAAAAATACGACTTTTACATGTATCATTCAAAATGAACATCAATAAAACCTATAATGTCCCCTTTTTCTGCCCTAAATCCACCCTATTTTAATAGTGTTTTTAAACACTAGTATATATATTCTTAATCATATAATATTAAAATATAAATAATATAATTAAATAAATTAATAAATAAAATAAAATAAGAATACTCTATTGGGATCGGGCAAGATTGGAGGGAAATAAAAATTAAAAAAACAAAAATATAAAATATAAAAAATAAAATAAAGGAGGTCGGCCTTGTTAAGGTTATTTTGGGAGGGCTATAAAAGAAAGTAAAGTGCAAGTCATTTGGCATCCATTCATATCATTTTTTCATTTGGAGATTCTTCTCTTGGCTGCAACTTTGGTTGGGCTTAATTTTAAGGACGAAAACCCTTGTGAATACGATGAGTCGGACGAAAACCTAGCTCATCTTGTGGAGGACTCATAACGGAGTTCTATTTGCACTTCATTGGAGACAATTAGAAGTTTGGAGCATCATTGCATAATCAGATTTGGAGCAGCATTGTTGTGGCAATTTGTGAGCAGATTGCATTAGGGTTTTGCCCTAATTTAGAGGGCCACTTGGAGTAGACATAAAAATCAGAACTTTAAGGCAGATCCCAATTGGGGATATTTCAATAGTATCAGAGACATGTATCTTGCCAGCCTATTGGATATGTGATTCAAAAAAAATTGGAGTTATGGCAACACATGTGATTGATGATGTAATGGTTGCCTATGATGAGTACAATACACTTCCAGCAAAGGTTAGGAATGCAATCACCTTGAAACAATTTATGAATCAGCAGAAGGATAAGAAGAAAAACAGGCAAGAGAGGAAACCAAAGAAGCATGAGCCACCGAGTGTTGAGAACATCTTGAATCAAATGATGCAAAGTTTTATGCAGTCACAACAACAGTTGCTTACGTCCATTGGTCAAATGTCACAAAATGGGAATAACATGAGAATACATGAAGATATCAAAAAATTGAGGAAAGAGACAGAAAAATCAGAAGTTATCATTAAAGAAAGGTTAGAGAAGGAAGAAGTGCTTGTTTATTACTTGCAGCCTACAAGTAATTATGAGGAGGACAAAAATCAATCAGTATGCAGCCCAAAAGAAGACATTTTCAAAAGTTCACTTCAGCCCTATGAGGACAAGGACAAAGGAGATTCACCTATTGAAGCTACAAATGAAGAGCACATGAAGATTGAAGAAGATACTGCCATGGAGATTGTCAAACCAGCCATGTTAGATCAGCTACATGAAGGTATGGGTTCTTGTGATGTTTCATTAATTGAGCCTAGCATTGCTTCATCACCTTTACATCATTTTGGCAAGGAATCAAATTGTGGTTTGGGTGTCCTTAAGTTGGATGTTGCCCATACATATGTGAGCAATTCAGAAATTTCAGTATGTAGTGAACAAAGTGAATTGGATAAGATTGATTTAACATTGCAAGATTTGAAGGATCCCTTGGTAGTTAAGGAGGTTATAGTTGTGCATACTCTTTCTAGATCAGCCATTGAGAAAGATCATGATGTAGAAGACTCTACTTATTATTTTGATGGAGATCCTTTGATGGAGCATGATGATGACCTAGTTTTTACACATGGATGTATTGAAGAAGAGGCCATGAAAGAAGCCGATTTGAAGGAGCATGATCATGAAGACCAAACAGAAATTTTGCAAGGAAGTGTTGGGTCTCATAAGTTGCATCACTTAAAAGGACAATTGAAGGTAAACGAAGGTAAGATTGTGGCAGCCCTAACTTATTTTGATCATGTTCATAAGATGATGGCAGGTTTGTGTTGGAAGGCTCTAGAGAAGCATGAAGGTTTTGAAGGAGGTCTATCTCTTGATGACTTGCATGAACTCAAGAAGGCCTTGTTGGTAGTGAAATCAAACTACCTACACTTACTTTGTGGATAGAGATCATCTCCTCCAGCTTGATAAGTTATATTTTGATGCATTGAGAAGAAAGGAAGATGAAGTTGATAAGCTCACCTTTGAGCTTAAAGATACTATGGATTCCTTGAAGAGCACTCAAAAGGCCATTCGAGAATCAGAAGAGCATGTGGATGAGCTTTGTTGGGATTTGAGCATGGCGCACTCTTCATCACACCTAGTAGAATTTCAAACTTCTATGACAACCACATCCAATGAAAAACATGGCAACATGAAGATGGCAAAGCGTGGAGACATGGACGAAGGTCTTGAAGGACTCTATGATGAAGACATAGCTTGCAGCCATGGGACAGAGTTTGTGACACATGGTACACGTGATTTGCACTTGGAGACGTCTCGTGGACCAGCACTTGTTGATAACCATCCACACATGGAAGGAGAGATGATTGAGATCATGGAAGACATCACACAAGAGCATGAGGTAAGGACTGATTTTCTAATGTAAGACATGAGTCCCTTATCTTCACATAATCATGACATGACAGTGAAGAGGATCAGCCTTGAGGCATGTGATTTTGAGTTAGGGTCACCTTTTCAATCTGCACTTGTGCGAGAGCATTCGGCAAAGGAAGAAGAAGTGTTTGAGGTGTTAGAGGACACCACACAGGGGAATGACAGCAGTTCTGATTTTCTGTTTTATGACAGCAGTCGTACTTCTTTGCATAACCATGAGATAGCAGCTATTTCACATGAGGATAATGGTACTGAGGGGTCTCCCAATGTTGGCACTCAAGATGTGAGTGTTAAACATAAGGAATGTATTGTGGATTCAAGCCACAAAGGTTCTAATTTTGTATATCATACTATGGAAGATGTGAAGAAGACACAAGATATGTGTGAAGAGTGGTTACAAAAAGCTAGGAAGGCAAAGTTGTTGGCTGCCCTAGCAAGACAGCACCTACAAGAGGTCAAGGAACGCTGCAATCATCTAGATCATGCAAGGCAACAAAAGGAATCATATCTTAGATCACTATTTCTTCCAAGGGAAGAATGTGTAAAGCTTGAGCATGCAAGGGATGAGCCTCTTAAAGTCAACAAGGAAGAAGAACATTCAGATTTGGGTGTACTAGAGAAGAGGTATGATTCAGAAAATTTTATTTGTGTACCTAATTTACATCTTGAGGCTCATGAGTTACCTCTAATTGAGAGCCCATTGAAGACTCAAGTCATAGAGTTCGGTGGAGTAGTTGAGCACACACTTAGTGGATCAGCCACTAGTGCTATGACTACATATGTAGATGGAGACACTGGTGATGCAGATTTGGTTTGGTCCTTGAGCATTCATGGCACACTTATGAGATACAATCCTCTCAAGATGATGATCCTTTGGTTGAGTCTATGGCTACCTTACTTCAGGGATTGAGGATGGAGACACTTGCATTTGTGTGGCATACACTTGGAGGAATGAAGCTTAGCTGAAACTATGATCCTAGGTATGGAGGTATTGCCATGCTATATCATTTTGAACCTCTAATGTTTGTGTTTCAGCTAGACTATGATGTAGGGTATGGAAGTGAGCATATGATGGCATTAGTGTTCCAGCCCTAGTTTATGGGGTTCCACTCCATACTTTGATGAGGGATGGCTGTTCTACTTTATTACACATGGAAATCCTACAAGATACTTGGACGACAGCAGCTGTTTGGGTGTTTTGGAGAGTCTTGGATCATCTATTCATCATTGGAGTATGGCATATGGATGAAACTCTATCATCATATGACATTGGCGATGGTATTTGCACTCACTTGGGTCTGATTTTCAGTGGGGAGGTTGTTGTTTTGTTCTACATCAGCAACCTTAGAGGAGTGATTATATGTTTTCTTGCACATATGAGGGGTGCTCTACACATCCACCCGAGATCTACAGGGGTTGGAGAATCGTTTGGTGTTGCTAGCACTTTGAGATGCTTCTATCTCTTCATGTTTGTTGGATGTGATGATATCAAGATTTGGGATCCAGGTGGTGGTATGCTTATCATTGCTTGTGGGCAAGCAATTCCAGGAAGGGAGGACTATAATGTCCCCTTTTTTTGCCCTAAATCCACCCTATTTTAATAGTGTTTTTAAACACTAGCATATATATTATATAATATTAAAATATAAATAATATAATTAAATAAATAAAATAAAATAAGAATACTCTATTGGGGTCGGCCATGATTGGAGGGAAATAAAAATAAAATAAATAAAATATAAATATAAAATATAAAAATAAAATAAAGGAGGTCAGCCTTGTTAAGGTTATTTTGGGAGGAAGGTTATTTTGGGAGGGCTGTAAAAGAAAGTAAAGTGCAATTCATTTGGCATCCATTCATATCATTTTTTCGTTTGGAGATTCTTCTCATTGGCTGCAACTTTGGTTGGGCTTAATTCCAAGGACGAAAACCATTGTGAATATGATGAGTTGAACAAAACCTAGCTCATCTTATGGAGGACTCATAATGTAGTTCTATTTGCACTTCATTGGAGACAATTGGAGGTTTGAAGCATCATTGCATAATCAGATTTGGAGCAACATTGTTGTGGCATTTTGTGAGCAAACATATTTTTATATAGAACTACAATGAGCTAATAATAGCAAAGATATCAATAGACTAATAAAAGCTAACTAAAGGCTTAACTGAAAGTAACTGAAAGCTTTAACTGATCCTAGCTGAAAGCTAACTTAAAGCATAACTAAAAGAATAAAAGAATACACCTAAAGTCTATTCTACTATCTTATTTGACCATTAAACTAAATATAACAATATTATTTTAATAGAATGAAATTAAACTAGAACCACTTACACCTGTTTTTGTAACTACTTTCAGAATAGAAAATGCATTACATAGGTCCCAATACAACATGTCTCTTGCATCACACCACCATTAGCAGAGGTTTTGGCTAAGTTTTAAGCATCATGGGAGTTTGGTGTACAGTGTTATCGTTTTTATTCAAGTTTTCTGCTCAGAAAACTTTAAACTTCTTTAAATGACTGAGTCTTGATTTACTTAATCATGATTCCCCCGAACCGCAAATTTACAGGGCAAAGAATGCAATTCACAATATATTATACCAGTGCAACTGTGCATTCAAGAAAACTATAAACATTCATGTTAAATCTGCACCTCAAAATGGAAAGAAAAAGGAACTTCTCGCTATTTCAAGAAGGAAATCAAGTGGAGAAGGGAGATTTAAATCACAATATTGGAAAGAGTCGATAAGGTACATGGTGCATACCAAGCCCCTAAGCTAGTTTACTCATGGACAAAGTCACTCAATATAAAATAAAAGAAAGGCCAAGGAACCATTGTCAGAACATTGATTTATTTATTGTGATTCCCCAAAATCACAAATTTATACAGCAAAGTATGCAATTTACAGTATATTCCATCAGTGCAAATGTGCACTCATGAAAACTACAAACATTCATGCTAAATCTGCACCTCAAAATGGAAGGGAAAATGGAACTTCTTGCTATTTCAAGGAAGACTGAAAGAATATTTAAGTCACGAGGCTGGAAAGAGTCCATAAGGCACATAGTGCATACAAAGCCCATAAGCTAGTTACTCATGGAAGGCATCTGTCAATATGAAATAAAAGAAAACCCAAGGAATCGTCATCAGATCTGGTTGCCAATTAAAAAAATTGAACCCTCCTTCAAATCCAATCTTAATCTGCACAAGCTGGCTCTTCTTTTAGATTATATTCCATCAAGACCCGTTTTGTGGGAGAACAGGGAAACACAGAAATGCAAAAAGAGGAACATTACTTTTAAATAATAAAATTTTGCACTAGTATCCAATGATTGTTCTATGGACACTTATGACCCATTGGAAGGTTTCAGCAAGCATTTCTTTTAAATTATTGCATTGACTGTCAACTTTTACACAATATCACATACTTGGTGTTTATGTTTTAAAATCTTGGAAACTCGCATGATTGTGACAATATTGCATTACATTTGAAAAATCACATGATAGTGTGTAGTTAGCTTTTTGGTTCACACCACCTTGTGAAAGCTTGGAACCAGAAATATATAATGCCTTATAGTTTCTATACATAAAACACCCAAAAAAATAAGTGCAGAGTATTTGTGTTTATGAACCAAAGGGTTTTGTTGTAATGGTAAAGGGTTTACATCAGAATAATCCATGTTGAAACCCCTATAGTACAATAATGGCAGCCGATATGATCGACTAGTTTTGAATCCCCATACCACAAGAACCGCAGCTCATAAACTTAAGGACATGTTGTGAAGGCTGTGGAATATTTGAAAAGGAGGTACACTTGTATGTTGTAAGCTGTAACTGTGCAATCCAAAGTACAGTCACCACCAAATCACAATAAGGTGAACTGCTGTCTCGGTGCCAGACCCTAAGCAGGCTAAATTAACACTTTGAAGTCCAGCAGCCATGGTCGAGTATTAAGGTTATGTAATGCCATGATCATGACCATGGCTCGAGCTCCACTGGGTATATGCTCCCACTAATAACAAAGGATAAAAAACAAGATGAGACTGGATTCAAGCCCCAGTCAGATTTTTGGAGGAATAGAAATGAATAGCATAAGGATTATTATCCTAAAACTATCCTGAGATTGATAAAACACTCCCTAGAGGGTCTAAGCCTTTACCATTTTACCAATTAAAAACCAGATGAGCCTGGGTCAAGTTCCCGACAGATTTTGGTGGAATAGAAATGAATACCCCTCAGACAAGGATTCTTAGCTTAAAAGTATCCTGAGCTTGATGACGCCCTCCCTAGAGGGTGTAAGCCTTTACCAATTTACAATTAAAAAATCCACCATCTTGAAATAGTAGATCAAATAAATGATATGAAGACTGGATGTAAGAGGATTCTTAAAATCCCTGAGCACACTACCTCTAAGCCCCGTCCATATCTGTACAAAATACTTCATTAAACATATAGAGAAACAGAGAGAAGATCAAATTCAAGAAAATGGGTCCGGTATTCTGACACCTCCAGCTTGACGGTAATACCGTGAGTTATCCAAAACAAAAAACACTATGGCTAGAAACGTCATCAGATATCTGAAAAGGAGAAGCATGCAACCCGCTGATTTCAAGACTGGATTTTGAAGGTGGGTTATATTTATTCAAACTCAATGAATACTGGATTACGTATGTCTCACTATATTTCAAAAAAATCAACCTTCAGTTTTCA
>VDFB02391863.1:0-39873 GCA_007258455.2 Sequoia sempervirens | reverse complement strand
TTTTACGCCTATTTTGCCCGGTTGGAAACCCTAATTCGCTCTGCATGCGTATCAAATGATATCTGTTCGTCTTCGTTTCTGTGGCACTGCGATCGGCTTGTAATTTTGAACTGCTGGGAGGCGGCTGTCGGGACACACCTGCTAAAAATAGCAAGTTCCTTACTGAGTGAAAATCTTCGTTTGCATGTCACACCATCGCGAAGCTCTCGAAAAACCCATTAGGAATCATCCGACATGCAAAAGAAACCCTGACATGCAAACCCTAAAAATAGCCTCGGAAGATTGAACTCTAAAAGTTGTCGTCTCGTCTTGCATGTTATATCATCGCGAAGGTCTCGAAAAACCCAGAAGGAATATCCAGACATGCAAAGAAAAACTCTGCATCTGAACCCTGAAATTTGCCCCGGAAGGCGGACTGCTAAAAATAGTAAGTTGCCTGTTTTCACTCAAATTTTGCATACGAGTAGCCTGATATGCTCTGAACGCAGTGTGATCGTCGGAATTTCAAAATAGCTGACAGATTGCCTGTAATTGCAGACTTACTAAAAATAGTAAGTACCTCAGAATCGAATGAAAATCTGCTAAGAGCCTGCTGGAGACATACTAACAACAATGTTAAGCTCAATTTTCAAGTTATTCACCTCGTTTGACTTCAAATTGGCTAGAAAGACTCAAACCCTAATTTCAGACTTGGCCAAATTCATGTTGAAGCTTGCAGACGGGAACGTCCCCGGAAAGGTAGATAGAAAAGAGACCGATAGAAAGAGAGAGAGAGAAAACCAAAGCCAAAAGACGAGAATGGGGCGAAAATTAGGGGGTCCCCATCTTGAATGGGGCGATGCGTGAAAAGGTCACAACAGGCAGGTTTGAAGTCCAACAACAATGAAAATGCAATCAGCAACAGCAAGTGCCTTTACACCCAAAATGTACGGCCTCCCTAGAGGGGTGACCGGCTCCCAAAATTCAGAACCTTCATCATAAAATCTGAAAACTTGCAAATAGGGGTGCCCAAGGTCAATAAATCCAACAAACCAACACCCACAAAAAGTTACCAAGTTCTCCAATCAGCGTGAGTGAAAAGGCAGGACAGATGGGCTATGGAAAAGCTTGAACCAATCTGAAAACAACACTCCAAAAGGCTCCTACAATGTTGCAATCAACACTCCACACCAAAACATGTCTAGAAAGCATCATAGCAATTAGAAACTGAAAGAGAAATGAAAGCAATCACCACAAATATGCTCAACGGTAGCCCCTCCAATAGAGCTACTCCAATGTCCAGCTAGGGAGTGTCTTGCGACTCCGAAATTGAAGCCAACTTTGAGGGTTTTTGTCCTCAAAGCCCAAGGATTCTCTCCACAATCCAACAACACTTCGTTATCATAGGGTTGCATAAGCCAAATGAGAGCAAGAGGGAGATATATATGGGGATTAGGGCTCTGAAATTTCAAAGGTCCCTCCAAAGGGGACTCCCTCCTTGGAAAAAAAATATTCAATTTAAATTTCACTTTAAACCTTCATCTTGGGTGCCCACATGAGAATGAGTAAAATAAACATCTTTTAAAAACAACTTGAGTTCACCAAGGGTAGGTGTGGAGGTCGAAGGGGCCTTTTTGAACTTAGTAATTTTATAACTTAAGTTGGCATTTTTGCCTTTTTTACTCCAAGGATGGTGGAAGCACAAACTACCACAAATATCAGGACTCCAACAAGTGAAATTGCCACCACTACCAGAAATAGAAATCCTGCACTGAACTGTTGTTAGGACCACTACCAAAAATAACACTTACTAAAATAGCATATTGCTAAAATAGTAAGTGTGTCCAAACTCAAAATTAGCCCAATTTGAGATCCAACTATGACTTACTAAAAATAGAAATTGCTAAAAACGGTAGTTACTGCCCAACAAGGATCTCAGAAAACCCAAAAAAACTTTGGCAAGCCACTACAATTGCCCCTTAAAATGTAGACAAAAATCCTCCAAGAATCTTGGAATCCCCTGAAACGCCTCCGAATAGCCTATGGTACTTTGAAAATAGCCTAACGGTCACTGAAATGTTTAGGACTAAGAATGGGACATTACTGTCCTCCCTCCCCAAGACTGCTTGTCCCAAGCAATCGCAAGTTTGTATGTTGCAAAATCTGCTCATCCTCCCAAGTAGCATCCTCAATTGGCAGATTCTTCCACTTCACCATATATTCCTTAATGGACCTCCTCCTAAAGGAGCGTTCTTTGAAATCAATCACTGCCTCAGGAATAAAAACCAATTGTCCCTCATCCAATGGAGGCAATTTAGTAGAAGCAACAATATTGTACTCAAGCGCCTTTTTGAGGCATGACAGGTGGAAGACATTGTGAACCTTGCTACTTTCTGGTAGTTCCAACTCATAAGCCACCTCTCCGACTTTGGAGATCTTGACAGGCCCATAGAAACTTGGCTTAAGCTTCTCTGCTCCACTCTTTTTGAGAGTGGACTGTCTATATGGTTGAATTCTCAAATAGACCTTATCTCCAACCTCAAATGCACGTTGAATACACTGCTGATCAGCATACATCTTCTGTTGATTTTGGACATGATGAAGATTGTCCTTAAAAGATTTCAAAATGTCTTGACTCTGCTACAATATATCCCTCGCTTGAGGGGCTCTATTGTCACCAAAAAGAAAATCAATGAAGCTAGGAGCTTCGTACCCATACAGAGCCATGAATGGAGAAATTTTGATGAACATGTGATATGAAGAATTATAGCAGTACTCTCCCAAATGGAGCCATCTCACCCAAGCCTTTTGCAGCCCTAAAACATAATTTCTGAGATATCCTTCAAGCCACTCGTTCACAATCTTGGTTTTCCCATCCATTTGTGGGTGATAACTAGTGTTTGGAGTGAACACTATACCACTCACTTTGAAAATCTCTTGCCAAAATGTGCTTAGGAAATTGCTGTCCCTATCACTCACAATGTTCTTGGGTAGCCCATGCAATCTGAACACCTCTCTGAAGAACAAATCAGCAACTTGAGCTTCTGTAAATGTGGTGTTAATGGCAAAAAACTGAGCAAACTTCGTCAATCTATCAACAATGACGAATATGCAATCTCTCCCTTGCACCTTAGGCAAGCCTGTGATGAAGTCCATGGATATACTTTCCCATTTTTGATTGGGAATGGGCAAGGGATGCAATAAACTAGTAGGAAAGGTGTGCTCATTTTTGTTTTGTTGGCAGATTTGACATTCCTTAACATAGCGAAGGACCTCAGCCTTGAGCTCCTTCCATGAAAATCTCTCCCGAATTTGCCTGTATGTTTTGAAATAACCTTGGTGACCAGCCAAGGGAACACCGTGGAATGATTGGAGCACCTTCATTTTGAGCTTTGATTTTAACACTAGGAAGATTCTTTCCTTGTATAATATCAAGTCATTCACCAACTTGTACCTTTCATCATGTAGGGTACCATCAATTATGCCAGAGGGAAAGGAGTTCTTATCATACTCTGCAATGATCAGCTCCTTCCAATCAGCTATAATCTCCACCAATGAGCTCAAATGTGGCCTTCTTGACAAGGCATCGACCACTATGTTATTCTTCCCTTTGACATACTCTATCTCGAAATCTTAAGCTTGAAGCTTACTCACCCACTTCCGTTGCCTGTCATTAAGATCCTTCTAATGCAAGAAGTGCTTAAGACCGTTATGATCAATCTTCACAATGAACTTGCCTCCAACCAAATATTGCTAGAATTCGGCCAAGGCATGCATGATAGCAAGCATCTCTTTGTCATAAATGGAGTATGTCCTCTCTACATGCCTCAATTTTCTGCTCTCAAAGACAATAGGATGGTTGTCTTGCATTAGGACAGCACCAATACCTTCTGTTGAAGCATCACATTGCAACTCGAAAGGCTTGGAGAAGTCTGGTATAGCCAATACGAGACATGAACTCATAAGGTGCTTGAATTGATTGAAGGCCTTTTGTGCATTTTTGACCAAGTAAATTCCCCCTTTTTGGTAAGATCTATGAGAGGAGCAGTCATCTGAGAATAACACTTCACAAACCTTCTATAAAACCCACAAAGACTTAAAACCCCCTTCAACTGATCAATCCAAGATAGCCTTGATCTTCTCCTCATCTACGCTGACCCTCTTAGAGCTGATCACATGACTAAGATAGAGAAGCTCGGTCATTCCAAACTCACATTTGGATTCTTTGGCAAACAAGGATTTAGCCTCCAAAATGCTAAGCACCTCCTTCAAGTGTCTCAGGTGCTCTTCCCACGATTTGTTGTAAATCAAGAGGTCACCAAAGAAGATTAGCACAAACTTCCTCAATTGCTTATTGAACACCCTGTTCATGCAAGACTGAAAGGTTGTGGGTGCATTAGTCAACTTAAATGGCATGAATAAGAACTCATAATGCCCAAAGTGGTATCTGAAGGAAGCCTTCTCTATGTCTTATTCTCTCATTCTGATTTGATGGTAGCCTGATCTAAGATCTATCTTAAAGAAGTAAATAGCTCCATGTAGCTCATCAATCCTCAAAATAGGATACCGGTTCTTGATTGTTTTCTTGTTGAGGGCCCGGTAGTCTATGCACATGGGCATATTGCCATCCTTCTTCACCAAAACCATTGAAGAAGCAAAAGGACTTTTGCTTGGGCGGATGTGACCCATCTCCAAGAGCTCTTTGATGGCCTTCTCTATCTCATCCTTGTGCCTTTTCAGATGCCGATATGGAGTAGTGATGACTGGTTTTGCTTCTTCTTCAAGCTCAATCATATGCTCAATCCCCCTTTCAGGAGCTCTCCCAGGAGGAATGCCATCAAAACACCTTGCTTTGCTTGGAGAGCAAAGCTTGCACATCAAGATAATAATGTCTCTTATCTTTTGGAGGATTGGAAGGCATGATCACACACTATGCTTCCCACTCTACCATATCATGCCGAATCAGCCTTTCCATCCTTTTGAAGGAAATTATCCGAGGGCCTCCATTGGACATCCCTCTCAAAACCACCTTCTTCCCTTTTGATGTAAACTTCAGCTCCATGGTTTGAAGGTTTAGAGTGATCTCTTCAAGAGATCGCAGCCACTTGATCAAGAACTACATCCGTTTCACCAATGCTCACAACATAGAAGTCATCTTTGACTTCATAATTGCCCAACTACATAGACATGTTAGAAATCTTGCGGGTGCAAGTGATTGTGAAGCCATCTGCCGCCATGAATTTGAAACCTTAAAATTCTTTAGTTTTGAGGCCTCTCTTGGCTACTATCCCTTCGTCAACGAAATTGTGAGTTGCTCCTATATCAATCAGAGCAACGATTTGCTGCCCACAAAGTACACCACGAACTCAAAAGGACTCATTCTTTTGAAAGCTAGAAAGTTGGGCAAATGCACCCCCACTTTCTTGGTCTTCTTCCACCTCTTTTGGGGCCTCTTCATTTGTTTCCTCCAAATCTGATTGCTGTTCTGATATATCAGACGCTGATTCATTAGCAAAATACACCTCCATATGGTGAGATTTGCCTCTTTTGAAGCACTTGTGTCCTAGTGCCTATGGTTCCTTGCAAGTGAAGCATAGTTTCTTTCTTTGGAGCTCATTTCGGAGGTCATCATCCATCCGAGAAGGAAACTTCTTAGTCTGATTTGTATCCTTATGAAATGGCCTCTTATCCTTCCTATGCGAAAAGCTATTTGACTGAAATTTTGGCTTAGGGGCAGCCAACTCCATACTTCTTGCTTTTCTGATAGCCTCTGGTAGAGTTGGTGGGTCAAAGGCCTTCACCCATCCTTTCAATGGTTCCATTAGTCCTTCGGTGAAAAGGACTACAAGTCTTCTTTTAGTGATGTTGGGCACCATTACAGAAAGCCCCTGGAAATCAAAAATTTATGCATCAAGTGAACAATGCTGTTTCAAATCGGCTAGCTCTCGAAATTTCACCTCAGGATCCTTATTAAATCTTTCGATGAGTTTGTTAGTGAACTCATCATAGGTATCGACAAGGTTATGGCCAAGAGTAACCAAACCATTATACCACCATTCATGGGTAGCTCCGTCCAAGTGGAGAGTGGCAAATTTGATGGCGTCTAACTTTGGCATTGGCCTCAATGAAAGATAATTGTCCAACTTTTGGACCCAAGCTCTAGTTGTGCACTTGTGACTACCATCAAAGTGGGCTAGAGTCACCTTCCCAAGGGCTTGCTGATAGTCCCTTGGAGCCATGGGACCATGGTTCTCATATCTTCCACCACCTCTCTTTGTCTTCTGATTCATGAACTGATCCAGTGTCAAAATCTCTCAGATCTGAGCAGGAAGAGTAACATGCTCCATGTAGTTTTTTCTCACTTCGTCAACAATAGGAATTTGAGCTTCTAGCTCGGTTGGGGGTTGCTTCCTTCTAGTGAAGGTCGGTTGGAGAGGTCTAGGAGCGGATCCCTTGGTCATGTCAATAGTGTGACCACTTTGTCTCACATTCTGGCTCATCTTAGCCAACAATTGTGACATCATGTCCATCATGCAATCAAACTTTCTCTCTGCTCTAGTATCCAGACTCTTTGGTTGGGTTGGTCCCTTATCCTTTTTTTCCATGGTTTCAATTGCTCTGTCATTGATGCCGAACTTTGAGAACTTCTGAGAAGGTTTCCTCAACTGGAACTAGGGGTTGAAACTGCTGTCTCTTCTGCTCACGGTTATAGTATCTGATTTCTCTATCACTCATAGAGAATTTTTGGCAACTAAAAGCAATGTGAGACACAGGCTGACAGGATGACCAGCTCTAATACCACTGTGATAAACACCCCAAATTCTTTCAAAAACTTAACTTATTAGTGTTAGCCAAATAATAGTGATAAACAAACTGAGTAAGCAACCCTCCACTTTTTGATCACCCAGGTCCCAATGAGGGCAAAATGAGAGCATACAATGAGAAGGGGATCTTTGCATTAATTGGAAATCAAGCTAACTGAAGAGTAAATGCCTTCCACTTTTTGGTCACCCAGATCCCAATGTGGGCAAGGTGAGAGCATACAGTGGTAAGACTTACAATAGTTGAACTTCTAAGCAAACTACTTCAATGGGGTGAGTAAGCAAACCAAATGCATGAAGGGAAATCATCTGCTTATTTAGTGGGAATTACAACAAAGCAAATAAACACTTGGCGTAAGCCTACCAATCCAAAGCAAAGTCCTCCACTTGTTTAGTGGGAATAACATGAAGTACAGTAAAACTCCCACTTATTCAGCGGGAGCACTGCTTATTCAGTGGGGTAAGTAGCCAAGTGAATACAAGAGCAAATCACCAACGGGACTACCAATGGTGTTACAATAAACTCATTTAGAAAATGCTTTAGAACATCATATGCTGCTGTTATGTTAAGGAAATGATAAAAACATGAAGCATAACTCCCCCCAAAAGATTCTACAATGAGATTATAAGAACTCCCCCACAAAATATAACAATAATACCTCAATGACAAGGCCTCCGGAGGTTGGTAGAAGGTTGAATAAGCTGCTGCTACAGGTCTGATACAAATAACATTAGACCGATATGGCAAATCAGCAAGCTCCCCAAAGCATACAACCTCATCAAATCATCAATAAACTCGTCCACAACATTTGTGTGATGTCCCCGCTCTAGTCAGTTTCTAGGTGCAGTGTGTTAGCCTATTTCTTGGAGCCTTGTGGGCTAACTGGATTGGTTAGAGGGTCAGTGGTATTTTCTGGAGGAGTTGGTCGTTCTCCTTTTCAAAGTTCAGTGATTGGCTCACTGCAGGCCTTGGCAGTTTAGGAGTTGACAGCTTCTGACGGCACAAAAATATATGGAGTTTTGAGAAAGTTATGATTATTTAAGTGATTTAAGTTATTAATTAACTTAATACTTTATTATAAAGTGAAATTGACTTTATACTTTTTTATATCACTTAAATATTCATAAAAAAGTGATTTAAAATTAAATCACTTAAACATTAAAAGTTGGCGCCCAAGTATTTAAGTCCAAACTATTGAATGGGACTTAATTATATTTTAAAAGATTTAAATGATGGAAAGAGGCGTCATCTTCTTGGAATTCGTGCCTTTTGGGATATAAGGCATTTTGGCAATGAGAAACTCTATTCTTGATTATTTTTACTTTGCCTTTGGTTTTCTTCTGTGCTATCCTCTGTGATCAGGGTTTGAGCAAATCTTTCATTGGAGAACGATATCTCTTCAGTGTTGAGCATTTTTGAGACTGTGAGAGACCAGTCGAATTAGTGCAACTGTGAGGGCTTCATTCAGAGGTTCTACATGCTACAATCAGAGTTTTATTATTCAGTTTTTACTTGTTTGTAATAAGGAAGGGGGTTTCTTCACCAGAGACGTCATCTTCAGCAGATTTGCATCTTTCAGCTTTGTTCCTTTAGTTTCTTCCTTTGGCCGTACCATTTGCCTTGGGATTTGTGCCTTTCTGGAGGTTTGGTGTGTGAAGCTTGTAGCTAAAACGCCTTTTTTGTTCCTATTTGTGCTTCATTCTTGGCGGCTACTCCTATTAGCCCTTTGTATCCTGTTTCAGAGTGGGAGAAGTCATTTCTAGAGGCCAAGCATCCATATTTGCCAGTTTTCAACATTCTTGGCTGGCGAGTTGACTTATTTTCTTAATAAAATAATCTGGAAGCTTTCGGGTATGTTTATCATTTGTGATCTATTTGTTTCAGTTAAATAATACCTTCTGCACTTCCATTCTGTAGAAAATAGCTCAGATTTACATTTTATGAGCTTTTATATGATGCGCCCCTGCTCTTCTGTCTACAAACTTTCTTTAAAAAACTAAAAAAAACACAAACAAGATAAGAAAATACAGGGGTTTGAGTTGTGAGCCAGCAGGGTTCATTACAGTTTGCAAGGTAGAGGATAGGTCTAAACTCCTCCAAATCACCATAAACAGCAAGGCCAAGGCAGGTTTGAAGCCCAACAACAGTGAAAATGCAAACAGTGAAAATGCAATCAGCAACAGCAAGCGCCCTCACACCCAAAATGTACGGCCTCCCTAGAGGGGCGACCAGCTTCCAAAATTCTGAACCTTTATCATAAAATCTGAAAACTTGCAAATGGAGTGCCCAAGGTCAAGAAATGCAATGAACCAACACCCACAGAAAGTTACCAAGTTCTCTAGTCAACATGAGTGAAAAGGTAGGACAGCGGGGCTATGGAAAAACTCGAACCAACAACACCAAAATCTGAAAACAACACTCCAAAAGGCTTCTACAACGTTGCAATCAACACTCCACACCAAAACATGTCTAAAAAACATCATAGCAATTAGAAACAAAGAGAAATGAAAGCCATCACCACGAATATGCTCAATGGTAACCCCTGCAATAGAGCTACTCCAATGTCTAGCTAGAGAGTGTCTTGCAACTCCAAAATTGAAGCCAACCTTGAGGTTTTTCGTCCTCAAAGCCCAAGGATTCTCTCCACAATCTGGAAACACTTCGTTGTCATAAGTTTGCATAAACCAAATGAGAGCAAGTAGGAGGTATATATCGAAATTAGAGCTCCAAAATTTCTAACACTTTTCCCTCCAAAAGGGACACCCTCGGGAAAATAATATTCAATTTAAATTTCACTTTAAACCTTCATCTTGGGTGCTCACATGAGAATGAGTAAAAATAACATCTTTTAAAAAAAACTTGAGCTCACCAAGGCTAGGCGTGGAGGTCCAAGGGGCCTTTTTGAACTTAGTAATTTTATAACTTAAGTTTCCATTTTTTCCTTTTCGACTCCAAGGTTGGTGGAAGCACAAACCGCCACAAATATCGGGACTCCAACAAATGAAACTGCCACCACTGCTAGAAATAGAAATCTTGCACTAAATTATTGCCAGGAACACTGCTAAAAATAGCGCTTACTAAAATTAGCATATTGCTAAAAATAGTGTCCAAACTCAAAATTAGTGCAATCTGAGATGCAACTGTGACTTACTAAAAATAGTAAGTGCTAAAAATAGACACTGCAAAAAATAGTAGTTACTGCCCACCAAAGATCTTAGAAAACTGAGGAAAACCTAGAAAAAACTCTAGCAAGCCTCTGTAATTATGCCTTGAAATGCAAACAAGAATCCTCCAAGAATCTTAGAATCCCGTGAAACACCTCTGAATAGCCTATGGGACTTCAGAAATATGCTAATGGTCATTGATAGTTTAGGACTGAGAAGGGGACATTACACCAATTACAAGAACATGTAACTTTTGTAGACTTTTGACTCTGTTAAGCCAAGGAGGGCGTTCTTAGACATTTAATAGAATAATTAAAGAGAAATGAAAATGAGATGTTCACTCTGCTTAGCTATACCCTGTGCATAGGGATACACCTCAAAGATTTCACTAAGTATGTCTTATATTGACTTACTAGTCTTTTAGACATAAATCTCTAAACAACAAATTAATATCAAGTTACAATGCAACTAAAGATGCAAATACAAATTAACATCCCCAAATGTGAAGTAATAATTATAGTTTCCTACTTCATATTTAACTTGAGAAAACCCAAGCAATGCATAAAGCTTCTAATCGGAAAACAAGTGCAAACTCTCAAAATATTTGGTAGAGGTAAGTATTAATGAGCTTATGCAAACTGGTAGGACATAATTTATGATAATTTACAAAGAACAAAGGATGCATTCTCTATAAAGCATGATTAGTTGCGAAGAGAGAATTGATGTCTTAATCCATTTGTTTACACTAAGTTATCGGTTCGGGTTCGGGTTCGGTTTGGTTCGCTGATTCGACCAAAATTTTTTTGGGGTTGGGTTCATTTTGGGTTTGTTGGTACAAACACACACACACACATATAATAATAATAATAAATATTAGATATTACAGGATCTTTCACTGCTTCGAAAAATGGCTCTCACTGCTCTGAAAAATTCCAGAACCCTTCATGCGTCTGTCGATGGCGATATTCCTTCTGGTGGTGCGACAAAAAATGATTGTCATGGTGCTTCATCCTTCCTGTGTCAGTCCTTGGATGTGCCCATTTTGCAAGCGCAGGGGTCTTTGTTAGATCCGGGTGTTCATGGAAAATCTGTTTTGAAATCTTCATTTACGTCTCATCGGCTTGACTTTAAGGCTGCCCTGGGCTCTTGTGCCTCTGGAGTGACGGTTGATTGTGTGTCAGATGATTCTGTCTCACCATCCGGTGCTCCTGCTAGTGTTGTTTCATCCCCTTTTGTCTTCTGCCGCTCAAAATTTGTATCGAAAATCTGTCTTGAAGCCACCGCTTGTGACATAGAGGATTACTTGAAGGAGCATGCCCTAATTTGTAGATTCATGAAAGTTTGGCCGAAATTATGCGACCTGCACTCTTGGATAAGCAAAAATTGGAAAGAACACATGGAGGAAGAAGTCTACATTTATCCTTGTGCGAAGGGTTTCTTCATTCTCGAATTTGAATCACTGGATGACAAGGAATTGATTTTGAACACTGGCCCATGGTTCTATCAAGGCGACTTCCTTTGCATCAAGCCATGGTTTCCTTCCTTCGATCCTTAGTCAGAATCATTCTCCTCTGCTTTTCTTTGGGTAAGATTGCCCTACTTACCTCTACAATTATGAGAAATTGCATGTTTGAAAGCAATTGCCAATGGTTTGGGAAAATATCATTGCATTTCCAAAGAAACAATCAATTATGAAAATTCCACCTGTGCTTGCTTATGTGTTGAATTCGATTAAACCGAAGGCCTTCCAGAGAAAATCTCTTTGAAAGTTGGGGATCGACGTTGGAGGCAGTCGGTAGATTATGAAAAGATCCCATTTAGATGCAGAAAATGTTTTTCAACTACTCATAGCACCTTCCAATGCAACAAGAAGCATGCTGGTAATGGTGCCATCAATACTCCCACCTAGTGGGTAGGGGTTGATCCGGGTCACTATGTCATTGAACCAAATGTAAAGGACGACTTATCTAGCTCGAAGGCCACTCCTGTGGTGTCTCCTAGTTCTCCCCCTTCTGCTCCACTTGCACTTGCTCTTGGGTGTTCGTCGGGTGCGGGTTCTGTGGTTGGTGATGCCCTTCCTTCTCTTGCTGTAAAGCCAGATATTGATCCTGCGATTTCATGCCTACGGCCCTCTGAGTCTGTGGTGATTCCTGCAGACTCAACTTCTGTAGGATTGCTTTCGGAAGGAAAAGTCAAGGATCTGAATGCCACACGTTTTCCTGAACAAGATTGGATGGAGGTCAAGCGAAAGAAATCTCCTTTTGCCAAACTCAAACATTCAATGTCTTTGGGATATGCTTTGGCCGGAGTGAAAAATTGAAACCATGTGAGATTTTTCACACCCATTTGGATGGGTATTATTTCTAGTGTTTGTTTGGTTATTTGTTTGTCAAGTAGGATATCTGGTCAACACAGTTGTTGACATGTCGCACCCCTTGTGGCAAGGGTATGCTTTTAAATTGTTCTTTTATTCGAATCTTATAATACGGGTGCTACCCCCGTGGTAGCACTTACCAAAAAAAAAAAAAAAATTATAAATATTAGATGTAATGTACATATTTTTAATATTTTAATGTAAAATAATAAATATTATTATATTTATATTACAACATTATATATTAATTTTATTAATATTAACTTTCTTTTATAATTTTATTATTATATTATAATTAATAAATAATTAATTATAATAATATATAACGTTTATATATTTTTTATGTAATTATATATAATGTTAATATTGTATAATTTTATTGGGTTTGCTTGTTGTAGATAGATCCCTGAACTGAATCAGTGGAAAGGAGGTTGGAGGGGCAAGTGGTGTTTTTTGTAGTTGGTTGCACACATTATAGATTCAATGTTTTTATAGTGGATGTCCCTTTCTACTATGTTTTCAGTGCCAATGATGGCTCTGGTAGGAGAATGGTTGCAGAGTGGGGAGGTTGACTGAGCTGGTCAGATGAAGATACATAATATTTTCATAGAAGGGCTGAAGACAGGTGGTGGAGCATCTATAGAATCAATTCAAGTAGAGTGGATACTCCGCCCTCTGTTCATGCTTTCACTCCTTGCGCTTCCCAGATGAGGAATTGGATAGCGGTCGCCCCCTGTAGATCAGAGACGAAGTTCAAGCATATTGAAATCTTCGACCTATAGTCCAAATCTTTTATAGTAGTGATGACCTCTATCAATCCTGATATTCATCACGACAATCTTTCATCTCCCCTGACTCTTTAAAGCGGGGAACAAAATGGAGCTCAAAGCAATCTTCAAACACCCCTGCAAACATCTTGTTAAGAACCAAGCACATATAAAATCAATGAACCTTGTGACATAATGAAGATAAAATTACAAAATTTGTCATAGATTCTTTCGGGTTCTTCTGGGACAAACCCACAAGGAAAATCTCGGACCCTAATCGCACCCCACTCGGACCAGACTAATATCTGAAGCCAAAACAAACCGTACCCGAACCAACAGGGATATAGGGACGAACCTGTAACATAGTGTTTACAGAGTCAAAACTTAAAGCAATGGGCATAAATCCAGGTGTAAAGGCTAGATATGAATCAATTTAGAATAGAGAACCAAAATTACATTTAAGATCTCATAAGTCTGGTTGCATTCTCACTTAAATGCAATTCCTACAATCAAAAAATTTCACATGAGAGAAAATTCTTAGAAATCCATAAATAAATAAACAATTCCATATACTATTAATAAAAAACTTTTACAGATGTTGTAACATAAGATGATAAGACTAACAAAAAATAATAAGCCAAGAAATGTGGCCCTAGATCCTCTTAAATTCTTTGATAGATGTAGAAACATTCACACTATGGAGAGGATAATTGCTTACAAGTATGTTCTCTAGATTGATAAGCATTGAATTACACTAGTTTTTAGATTTGAGCTACATATTTTAAATACGTTAAAAATAGGATCTTAGGAAACTAACCATTAGAAATAAAACTAAACGAGTTTAGAATAGCAGTAATAGATAATATACACAGTGAACAAATTATTTACATGGGAAAACCTTTAAAGAAAAAAGCCATAAAGCTTCATCCATAAATGAGGAAATTTCCAATAAGTCTATGCAAATAAAGACATAAAAAAACCTATATAGTATAGTATCTTCTTATTCTCATTTCCATAATGGCCTCACATACATATGCATTGCATACATGATCTCTCCTGCAAACTTACCTTGCATATACAACAATGTATATGCAACATTTCCATAGTGTGATATATATTTTCAATGTGACTACCTATATTTAAGTAATCCAAGGGGTTGGTGTTTAGGTCACAACCTTTCAACTTATAACTTTATGGTTATTAAATTAATTAATAAATAAATTAAACATTTGTAAAAATTTATAAATTTAACCCTTAGCTTAATATGACCAAATTCATATTAATATTTAATAAGCCTAAACCTTATTAGAGTCTAATAAATGTTATTTATGAGCACTTATATTAAATGTGGTCCCCTAATAAACATTATGCTCTAATACTCCCCTATAATGTTTAGAGGGGGTTTATGCTATCAATTTCTTTTAGAAAGAAAAAGTAAAGCTCCTCAATAATGTAGGACTTCTTTGACAAGCATGCCACAGGGATAAAATATATATCAAGACAAAGAGCATGTATTTTGGACTACATGATAAACCTCTTTTTATGATTTAGATCATAGTTTCCTTAGAATGATGCAAAAAAGAGGTCTTATAAAGTCTCTATTGGAGCCGAAGCCTCTTCAAAATAGCCTCTTAGTTTCTTGTCACAATAATAATGTTTGTAAGTCTTATGTGCAATGATTTAACGAATGGAAGAAGGAATATAAAGGAAGATATACATAATTCTTGGAGGTTTTACATATAAAGCATGTAAAATGCCCATAGGTCTTACAAGTGCCCTTAGGTCTTATCCAATGACTATAGGTTTTACAAGTGCCCTTAGGTCTTATAGGCATTGTCAACCACTATTAGGTGTCATTGTCATGAACACCACTCCTCAATGTCAACTCCTTGAGGCCAATAATTGTAATAGAGGCATTGCATAGAGGTTTTGTTGAGTGGTTGTTGGGATTTAAGCTTAGGTCTCCATGATCACAATATATCTGCCAATTGATAATTGTTCTAACAAAATTGGAGAGTAATTTCATGATTGAGAGATTTTTTCTCAAATAAAGTGGCCACGAACTTTGTTTTGCTTTGTTCTTTGATGCTCAATTGGAGTCTTTGGCAAGAACAGTACAACTTTAGCTATCACATTATAAAGTGATATTTTCATGAGTACCCATATGAAGCTCATCCAATAACCTTATTAGCCACATTGATTCCTTTGATGATTCTGTTGCACTTCTATATTCAGCCTCTATAGATGAAGGAGCCATGATGGGTTACTTTATGAGGATCAGGCAGTGAGTATTTTGTCATGAAGTAGAGATTGGTATTCTATTGGATTGAAGATATATTAAATGGAAAACATAAGAATCCATACTATTGGCTAAAGGAGAGACCAATAGATTTAGATTAATAGGAAACAATTAAACAAATGGACAACACATGATTTCATGAAATAAATTGCATACAAACCTTACCAACACAAAGCTTGACTAAATGTAATCTCTTGTCAATTTACTTAATGAAATTAGAAGCATGCAATCATTGAATAACACAATAATTTTAGTTGAAAATCAATTTTTGTAGTATAAACTTCACATCCACTAATTTTAACAACTTATGTGCTCAAAGCACTTATTTATAAGCTCACAAAGGTAGCTTTTAGATATCTAATAATAATAAAATATTCCGAGTACTGCTTTAAAGCTACTTTGTCCCTATTTGTAGAAAAACTATGTTGTGCGCAATCAAAAATTTTGCTTCATTAAGGCATTTTGTAAAGAGTGGTCAAAGTCTTGTAAAAAATTGTCGTCAAAAGTCAAAATTTCTAAAAATAGACTTGAGTTAGGGTTTTCTGGGTTTGTTGTCAAATGGATGCTGCCAAAACTTTTTAAAAATAGAAACTTTTTAAAAATAGAACCTTTGTTTGGAAGGCTCTAACTGATTCTAATTGGTCAAAAATACTTCCTAATCAGGTTGGTCTGGGTAGAATCGTCAAAATGTTAGGACTTCTCTGGTAGGTGAATTTTGCTTTTTCAGAGGGAAAAGCATGAGCTCCGAAGTTATCAATGGAGGAAGGGCAACTGCCAGGTGTCAGATTCAAAGTCTCAAATACTGCGCAGACAAAAATGAACGACAAATGATGCATGCAAAACAGTGAACGGAGAACGCAAAGGGAAAAGTTGAAATTTGTGAAATTTTTTCTAACTCTGGCAATGCTAGGCACCCCTGTCCAAGGGGGGCGCCTAGGCTTTCATGCCTTAGTCAATTTTGCCATTTTCTCAGAAAACATGTGAATTTTTTCATCAGCCCAATTTAGTTATACAAAAAATCAGTCAAAAGCAGTTTCCAGGGTTGGGAAAAGCAGGAGATCACCTTAGTTATGTTTAGATTCCTCAGTTGACTCATCATCTAGTGCCGAGGGTCCATCAGACAGCGAAAAATGGAAATCAAACAATGTCGTTTTGCAGAAAAATGAAGAAAATGAAAGAAAAATTGAAAATCACTAAAAAATGACTAAGTCTAGGATGTCTAGGCGCCCTTGTCAAGGAGAGGCACCTAGCTTCTCAACACTTAGAATATTTTTCGCCTCGTTCAAAGATTTATCAAACTCCTTTGTTAGCCTAGTTCGGGTTCTTAGAAAATCAGTTAGATGCAGTGTTGGGGGTTGCAGAGGGTATAATTCATCTCAATTATGATTAGGCTTGCTTGATTGATTGCCTTTCAGTCCTTGTTGTTCACCGTCTAGTAGGAAATGACGCTCGAATTGAGGTCACTGGCTTCTAGCAAAAAAATGCGAAACAGAGAAAATAGAAAATTTGAAAATCATGAAAAAATGGCTAAGGATGGCAATGCTAGGCGCCCCTGTCAGCCAGGGGTGCCCAAGTCTTCATGCCTTAGAATATTTTTGACTCTGACATGCCTTATTACTAGTTCCATCTTCATCGATAGTTTCGAGAGTTCGCAATCATGATCAGATGATTTCAGATGCCGGTATGAAGCTGGAGATCACTTCAGCAATGGTCAAACATGAGATTGCCATGGTCAAACAGGTTTTATCAGTTGGCAGCGTCAGATTGTTGGCTTGTCTAAGTCGAAGGCAGGCCGCACTAGAAGTAGAAGCAAGCATGTGTTGAAAAATGAAGAAAAAATGCTAAGTGTGGGATTTCTAAGCACCCCTGTCTAGTCAAGGCGCTTAGCATCTCATGCCTTAGCCATTTTTCAGCTTTCGTTATTCGTTGCTCAAGAACGCGTCTTCACACACATGCTTTTTTTTCCCTACAAAGGAGGAATTCATCATTGCATGTGCAAACGGACTCAAATTTTTGCAAACAAAGTTTCTATCTTCATGGATAAACTTCAAAATTTTAGGGCTTTGTGATGAAAGTGCTTTTTCGTCTTCAAACTCTTTTTAAGAAAGCTTTTGGCATTCATTCTTCACATTTTGCAAGTTGGTATCCAGAGGAAGAAACATATCTTTTTCTTCTCATCAAGATTTGGAGGCTCAAACTGAGTGCTTTTTAACTGTTCTTCATGGATTCGGGATTAGGAAGCATAGAGGCATGCTTTTTCATGGTCCAATCTTCTTGGGCATCACGTTTCAGAAAAAGGTGGTCATCTTTTTCAGTTTTCATCGATTTGGGTCCATCTACCTTTTGCTCCTCTTGAAGATTGGGAAATTTAATATTTCCAAAAATCCACTTTTTTGACGCTTTTTTGGGAAGCCCTCAGTTTTTTCAAAATCTAACGAACTGGGTCTCTTCAAAATGTGATTGCCTACAAAACCCAAAACTTAGCTTCTTTTCAAGGAATCCGCTTTTTGGAGAAAAATCAGCAACTTATTTTCAGTAGTTTGCGCAAAACTTTTCCGAACATAGGCGTGCTCACAATCAAAATTCAAGTTTTTAAGCATGCAGTTTTCTCCAATAGAAATCAGGACCAAATCAGTGTTGCTCCATGACTACCTGAGAACATTCAAAATTGACTTGCATCATGTGGTTCCAGTGCTCAATTTGTGTGCTTTGGAAGATAGAAGAAGACAAGGAGGCAGTTACCAGCTTTTTGGCAGATATAGTTTCCCAAAATATCAATGAGTGAGTCACCTTTTAAGGCAGCGAAGATTTCCAAGAATAGAACTAAAAGCAGTAGTTAACTCGATGCCTTTTTCGAGTTTAACTTGCTATTCTTGTTTCATGCTTATCTATTCTTTGTGAAATAGGAAAAATCAAATGTATAGTTGGAACTTTCCTTGCTTTTAAATCAGCTAATTGATTTTTAGTGGGTTGTTAGTTAGTTGTCTTGTGTTAGTTTTAGAAATAAAGCTTGCTAGTTGGCAAGTCCAGCCAGCTTAAAGCAAGGAGATTTTAGGGTTACCTACTCCTTGTTTGTGTATAAATAAGGGCAGCCTTCCCCATTATTTTCTAAACTTTTATTTTTGATAACAAATTGTTGAGCCTACTTTTGCCGCAACTTTGTTATTCAGTGTCTGTTCACTTTGTGTAAGAGCAAGTTTGCAAGCGTACCTTTGCTGCAAATTATTGTTTAGTTAATGTTCAATCTGTGTCAAGTGTAATCTGGTTGATTGCTAAACTGTAAGCCTGTATTTGCTACAAATCTGCTGTCCCAGAAGTGTAATTGCTGTTGGAAATTTAAGGAAGGAAATCTCATGCCTACTTGCTATGCTCTACCGTCTCAATCTCTTTCAGTATTTTTGTCTTATGTGTTTTTGCTTGTATAATCTTTATTTCAGCTTACATCTTATAAGTACAATGAGTCTTCAGGTGTGATCTGGAAGTAAGTTTGTTTAAGCTTCTGCGTTGATCAAATCATTCCTTGTTAATTTTTGATTCTCAAGCTCTGAGTTTACTTGAGTTATCAGAAATGTCTTTAGAGTAGGCCAGTGTTGCAGTTAGAGTCAAGTAAGCAGAAAACCTCAGCTGTGATGCGAAGAGTTTTATAACCTTGTACTCTCAGCTGAGAACAAAAGAAGATCGGCAGTAGTTTAGTATTCTTTTTTAAGCATCATCAGCGAAGAGGGAGCTTCCCCTCCTAATTTGAAGAGCAGTTCAACTGTGCATAGTAAGCAGAAAACCTCAGCTGCGAACCTCAACTGTGACGCGAAGAGTTTTATAACCTTGTACTCTCAGCTGAGAACAAAAAAAAGATCGGCAGTAGTTTAGTATTCTTTTTTAAGCATCATCAGCGAAGAGGGAGCTTCCCCTAGCTTCCCCTCCTAGTTTGAAGAGCAATTCAACTGTGCATAGCTGTCCGTTTCTAATCCACATTCCAGAGGTGCGAATTGAAACACCAACAAACTAGAAAAAAAACCACTTTAAAGTAAACTAATTCTAAAACAATTAATGAAATAAAAGACCTAATAAAAGGCTGTTTTCTACAGCTCATAAATTGCCAGTGCTGGATGCAGTTGCTGTTGGAAATGGAAATTTAGCATGAGTGACTTTTTGAAAGTCAGACAACTTTTGACTGGAAACTGCTGAATCTGTAGGAACCTCTGGAATATGGTGAACCTTCTGCAGTCTTTGGCAAATTATTGAATCCCTACAGCCATGATAAATCTATTGAATGAAGGCAGGATTATTTCAATACGAAAACTCTGCTAAGTCAATGCAAAAGAAAAATACTGTTGATGTTGGTACAATTCTGCCATCTTCTTCCCTTTGAATGGCTGAAAGCCATCTTTTAGAAATCATAGGGTTTCACCAGTCAATTTTGCACAACATTCTACCAAACCCTGGGTGATTGCAAAAATCATATTCAACATGTGTTAAGTCTTTCATTGAAACAGAGGTCTGGGTTTTCTGAAGTGTTTTCAATAAAAGATCTGACTTTACACATTTTAACGTGCTAAAACAGGCTGAACAGCCCTACCAAACTGCTATGAATACTGTCCTCAATCACCTTTCATTATCATTGGTACCCAGGTGCTGAAGATGATTGCCAAACCCTTTCTGAGCATTGGATTGGATGCCTTTTTTTCTTTTTTGTGCTTTCTCACAAGGAGGCTTACTAGAGTCAAGGCGGAAGAAAGGGATGGCAATGCCAATGTAAAACCCTGCCATGTTTGAAGCTAACTTACTTTGGTGCTCTTTCTTACTCTTTAGCCAACTTCAATCTGCTGGGCAGAAATTATAGGTGGTTAAGCCAAGGGAAAAATGCACTTGGAGGAAAATTCTGGTGGCTTAACCACCTCATTTGTTCACCTCTCTTCATGACTGTGTATTTCCCTGTTGAGGTTGGTGGAAAGCACTATAGACATTGCCACATTTAAGTGATTCAAGCACAGATCTAAGAGTTTGCCACTGATTTAGGGTGCTTGGACTGAGTTATATTGCTTCACATATCAATGCCATGCTTTTATTAGGTCTCTGCCTTGATTTTTGGCACTGATTTTGGGTGGCATTGTGATTTAATTTGTACACTTCTTTATGTTTTTAATCTTTTCTATAAGCTGAGTGGTAAACTCTTAACCATTTGCCATCTTTTGAACATGTTTGAGCAGAAATTTATCTTCGCATTGCCATCACAAATGTGCACTCTAATATGTTCTTATTTCTCCTTTCATTGCTGAGTGCTGATCACTCACATAATTGCCAGTTTTGTAAGTGCTGGGTGCTGATTTGCCAAGGAAAATCTCCTCCAGTTGTGCGCTCCGCTTCATGATACTTTTCCTCACAATTTGGCGTGCTTTAATGCTGTTTAAATTTTTAAACTACTTTTCACTTATTAGGCACACTTTGTCAAGATGTTTTCCACTCCTTAGGAAGACTGGGCAGAGTTTAATGGTGCATTTGCCATGGTTTTATGACCCAGGTGGAGTTTTCTTAACATATTGCCCATCCTGGCTGAGAAAATAGGTGGCTTAGCCACCCTTAAATGTGTACCTCACATCATGTGGTTTTAGCTTTTTAACTTGACAGAATTTACTAAAGAGCTTGTTAATCTTCCTCATGACTGCTGGTGGAATTTACTTAACCTGCTGCCAATTTCTTTGTTTGTGTAATGTTTCCATTTTGCGAGCATCAGAGTTCGTATGGATTAGCCTATCATTTGACCCTCGTAGGCTAACAGTTATGGATAGAGGGTCTTCTGTGGCAGTTACCAGTGATTTAGAGACATTACTCTTCAGCTGGATTCAGGTTTTGGCTTTTGCACAGGTTATTTGACTCAGATTGGCACACTTACTATTTATAGTAAGTTACTATTTTGGGAGAGTTAGGGTTCCTATTAATAGAAAGACACCTGAGCAGAGTATTTTGGCAGTGTCGACCTTGATTGGGCCTTTGTAGCTGTTTCTAGACTCAGTTTCACATACTTACTATTTATAGTAAGTCACTGTTCAGGGTTTCTATTTTTAGACGGGCATCCGATCACATGGAGAACAGGGAGAGTCGACTCCTGGCTCAGACGGCTTAGCAATCAAACAAGTACATCAAGAGATATTAAAGTTTAAGTGACTTAAGTGATTTATTTAATATTTTACTATTATTATAAAGTTATAAAGTAACTTTATAATAATAAAGTCACTTTAATATAATAAAGTGCGTTAAGTGAGTAATTTAATGTGGGAAGAAATCTTTTATCCCACATTGGCCAGGAAGGTGTTTGAGCTCTTTTAAGGAAAGAATAAAAAGAGAGGCAAGAGCTCATTCTCGATATCCAATTGATGAATATTATTTTGATTGATTTTTATTGTGAAGCCTAGGGCTTTGGCAGTTTTCTTCTTTGATCATAGGAAATGAAAACTTCCTATTGATAGCATAACTGAGGGAGTGAAAGATCTCTTGAAGGGTTGCAAGTTTGGAAAGAATACTTCAGTTCTTTCATTGGTTCAAAATTGGTGGCCAAGGGCCAACTTTTGTACAAGTTCGATTGGAGCTGTGGAGACATTTTTTGGTAATTGAAGTCTTCATTCCTTTGATGGTCGATTTGCATTGTGTATATTCAGATTTAAATATCAGTTTATTCCAGTTTTTTTATGATAGCTTAATGAGTCCATCGACTTCATTATTAGAAGAGCAATTTGCATTGGAGACAATTTTGAAGGTTCATAGTCTTCATCTATCCATCATCTAGAAGGACCTTTTGCTGGAGATTGTATTTTGATCAGACATTACCAGTCTTCATTTCTAGCTGATAGAAAGCCACGATTTGGCTCATTGGGTCTTCCTTTGGCATCGTTTCTCTCATTGCATTGTTGCATATTATTCTAAGAGGGTCTGAGATGATTCTACTTGCATCTGGAAGGAGTTGGTGGCAGATTACAAATTAATTCAGAGGTCTGAAGCTAAAATAGGGGCGGCGCACTCTAGAGGTGTGATTTCATGAAAGGGGCAGTAAAAAATTGTAATAAAATCAGAGAAGCATCATGGGAGGTTGAGAAGGTTAGGCGCAGCAACAAGGTCATTGGCGTCATCAACAAGACAAATCAAATCATTTTGTGAAGGCTGCTAACAATACCAGGTTCCATCGATTTTATATTTGCTGAGTCATTTAATCTTAGTTAAGTTGCATGGCTAAGTTATCATTGTAGATGCTCTTCATACATTCAAGTTGGATTGCGTATGAGTCTATCGCTGTTCCAAGACAGCCATTGTCTATTTCTTTGTAATTTCAGATTGTATGCGAAGTCAACATAGGGGATTGCATCTCACATTCAGCAATGTAATGATTTCATATTGACAAATATCATCCTTGGAGATTGGCTGTATTTGTATATGGGAATGATAAGTTTCATATCAGCGTTCACTATTTGCACAAATGTCAATTGAATAGCATTCTTTTCCAGCTCATATATTGTTGCATGCCAACTGTTTGACATAATGACACTTGGCTATAGAAGACTAGTTTGCATTTAGAAATTATATTTTTTGCTTGGGGAAAGATTAAAAGAAGTCATTTATGCATTGGGATATGAGTTTAGACATCATAGAAATCATTTGAAACATTTCTTATACGTTTGTCATCTATTACGAAGCATTAATATCAGACTGAAATGATCAGACCAGCAAGTTAGAAGATTGCATGTGAAGTATTTGACAAAATAACCTAAGCCTATATTCAGCAATTTGAGGGCAGAACTTGCAAGGTTCATCAAAATTTGCATTCATCATGATCAGTTGGGGTTGAGAGATACCCGGTCTCTTACAGTTTGGTGCACTTTGATAATGTGTTGTACCCAAACCAAATTTTTTGCTTCATCAAGGCATTTTGCATAAAATAGTTTAAACCTTGCTAAAATGATGTAAAATACAGTTTTGGGCAATATCAAGCATGGAGTTTTTGTCAATATTTTGTCAGTCAAAGTCAGTTTTATTGATCAGAACCTGAAGCAGAGACTCAAAATGGAGCATTTCTCGATGGAGGAGCATCTCACGACAGCATTTCTCGTTGCACATGATGATTTCAGTGGTCAAAACGGAGTTTTTAGAGGTTAAAATATGAAGATTTCTTAGAGGAAAAGCAAGAAAGCGCAACTATAACCCAGGGGCGCCCTTCTTTTTGAAGGTCAAGATCTTGTTGAAAACGCTCATACATACAGTCAATCTCTTCAGAATTGGTCTGGCTATCCGATGAGCTATCCAGCGAAGCTTTCCGAGACCTGCAGTTCCGGCAAACAGCGTCAGAAGTTGAAATTCCCAAAGTTCCAGAGAGGAGAAAATTGTTCTTTTCAGGCAAAAGCGCAACTATAGCTTGAGGGCGCCCATCTAAAAGAGGGGGTAAATTCTGGTATTTCTGATGGCTGACACAGTTAATCTGTTCACGACTAGTCTGCTCGTCCAACGAGATATCAAACGCAGTCATCCGAGTCCCAGAGCTCCGGTAGCCGTCGTCTGAAGATGAGCTTATAATGGACATTTCATGTTCCAGAGCATCTTCGTTGCGTTCCCAGTGCAACTACAGCTCAGGGGCGCTGGTTTAAAGGACCCTTAAGATGCCAAAATTTGCAGACGAGGTCTTCCTGACATCAGTACTACTCTAGCCTAGCTCCGCAATGCATCATCTAGCTTGTCGATCCGACGTTCCAGGTGATCGTGGTAGAGGTTCTACCAAGCACGTAATTTCACGGGCGGACCAACATAAAATTTTCATTGTATTTCTACAGTCCAGAGGCGCCTAGCCTTTAGGCCTGTCAGATGAGGTCGTTCATGTTCGAAGTCTTCACGGCTTTTGAGCGTAATTACTTTATCTATTCAACGAGCCCAGCCGTCAGCCTTCGGGATTTGGCAGACGCTCGTACGTGCGAGGTTTTTGGTGAAATGCTGAAAAGTGAAGACATCCGGAAAATGGCTAAGTCTGGAGCGGATATTTTAAATAAAATACGCACTGGCGTTTTTAAGGTCTTAAAAGCAGTTTTCTTGCTTCGTCATCTCTAAAGACTTCTCTTGTGGGCCCTTCTGGCTATCCGATAAAACAAACGTGGCTCGAATCGGGTCATCCCAGCTCCAGATATCAGAGGTCGAAGTAGGGCATTTGGTTGGAAGTTTGACTTTCGTCAAAATGGTGTCAGTGCAACTGAGAGCCAGGGGCGCTTTTACTTTTGAGGCCCTTAACACAGTTTCCATATGTCGTATGTATATCCGTTGGATGCAGAATGTCTCCAGTCATGTAGTGAGCTTCGTTTCCTGTCAGCAGGGTTCACCGTTTGCCGTCAGCAGCCATTTGAAGTGTCAGATGGTAGTTTTGGAAAATGGTTAAGTCTGGAACCCGTAAATGAATTTAATCAGGGGCGCCTAATTTTTCAGGGGATTAAACGATGGATTTTGCAGTAGTGTCTCCCAGCAGACATTTCTTCCTTGTTCAGTAGGCTATCCGATGAATTCTTCAGCTCAATCTCAGCATCACCCAGTCACTTAGAAATCAGTGTTGAAATTGGCCAGTCGTGACTTTGCTGTCAGCTATAAAATAGGAAGTTAGTAAAAAGTGTGATAACTTGAGCAAATGGACGCCTATGAGCTCAAGAGTTGACTTTTCGGAATCAGTGAAGTCTAATGGTGAATCTCAATGCTTCATTCCGAATTGTCAACTGAAGTTTAATAATATTTAATATTTATTATTGTATTTTAGCACTAAAATGGCGATTTTCTATTTTTGGCGCCTTTGCTAATTGCATGATAATGAATATTTTATTATTATTTATTTTTGAACTTCTAGTCAGTGGCAGTTCAATTGAAAGGGGTCCAATTAGAGGTCTCCTATTTTTATCAGGGTTTTGAATTCTTGCAGTTGCTAAGTTGATGCGAATTTCTTCTTATTTAAACATGGCGCCATCTTCATTTATCATTCATGTTTTCAAGAGAATTCGTATTTTTCAAGGAGATTCATATTTTGAAAAGTAAAATCGTAATTCTCAAAGGTGAATTTTCAGTTTTCAAGCAAATTCATAATTTCAAGAGAAATTCGAATTTCCTCAAAGACAAAGGCGCAACTTCAAAAGGAATTCGCAAATTCTTCAGTTTACAAAGGCGAAATTCTCAAAGAATAAAGGCTTAAAGGAATTCGCAAATTCTTCAGTAAGATCAAAGACAAATTCTCAAACTTCAGAGTAATTCGTGTTTTCTTCAAAGGAAAATTCAAATTTCTTCAGAACAAAGGCGCAAATTTCAAGAAAATTCGTGGTTTTTAAGTAAAGGCGAATTCTTCCAATTCAAAGGCGAATTCCTCATCAATTTCCAAAGGCGATTTTATCTAACATATCTTTTGCAGGATAAATTTCACAGTTATCAGCAATTTGAAGAGATCAAGGGCAATTTTCACAGGAAAAGAACATACAAAAACGTCTTTTTCATCCTTAGATTTCAAATTTCTCTCAAATTGCTATTCGCATGTTCCTGAAATTGGCGAATTCTACAAGTACAAACATCTGGATCATTTCTATATAATTACCTCGAGTTGAAATCGTGCATTTGATTTTTCAGGAATTTTTAACTCCAGAACATTCGTTCTCGAGTTACTAATTTTCTCAACTGAAAAGTCTTTGTACAATCGAGTAGAAGTTGAATTTTCGCAAATCTAACGTTCTGGGTTGTCTTAGAATCCTTTTCTAGACAAAACCCATATCTCAGATTTTTCGCTGAAAATAATTCTTCGAAAAGGCTATTTTTAACTCTCGTAGGCTATTTTTAGCTTCCAGAAATCTTGTCGGAACATAGTCAAGTTCACAGTCAACAGGCGAATTTTTCAGAATGCAGTTCACTCAGCTCGAATACAGGACCAAAACAGTCCTTACTCATGACTTCCTCAGGTTGGTTGAGACAGATCTTCACAAGGTGTTGCCAGAAGCAGTTCTTGATCTTGTTAAGATCAGAGCTTCAATCATTCAAAATATTGAGCAGTCTGGTTTACTAGAGGCCGCTTCCATACCTATCTCCGTTCACTGTGTTGAATTCGTGATGGCTTGTATTAAGCATTACAATTCTACTACTCGTGAGATAGTGTCAGTTGACGGACGAGTCATTTGCAGTCTCAAGCCTCTAGACATCGAAAGGAGTTTTGGCATTCCTCAACACCCTAACAGCCTAGTTGTTTCTATGGAGCAGTGTGAGCAGGCATTTGATGCTGATGTGGACAAGTGTCAGAAGAAGATGGCAGAAAGATGGTTAAAACAAGCAAAGAACAGATTGCCAAACAATGTGGGTCGCGGTGAATACAAGGATGAGTATGCGATTCTAATCACACTCCTGAATCGTGTCTCAGGTCAAGAACATGCAAATGTTTTCCAGCCTTGGATGTATTACATTATTGGTCGCATCATTTCTGGGCAGGAGCATTATGATTGGGCATCCTTCATCAGTGACATTCTCCACAGGCAGATCACCGGTTTCTTAGTTGCCCATGAGTTTCACATGTGTTCATATCTCGTGTACTTGATCGCTTATCAGGTCGGGCTTCGAGGGACCAAAATACCGCGGCATCCTCGTTCGTGGAAGTATATCATTATTATGATCAGCTTGAGTTCACCAAGGTCAACGTCATTTCTGGCAAGTGTTCATGAAGCTTTCCTAATTTATACAAAGGAGAAACTTGGACCGGGAGTTGCATGTTTGTATCTCGGCAGTTGCTAGGGCAGCGATGGATGGATGGGCGGATTGGTTTATTCAGTTCCCAACATACACCTACATCCGAGTATACAGGTTTACAGGAAATCCAACTATGCTTCCACGTTATCCTTTAGATAAGACAATCTTCCAGGAGTTCCTAAGACAGATGCATGATGTTCATCGTCTTCTACGCCGCAGGCACAGACCATCTCTCAACTTTCCTTTTTAGTTTGAAATGTATTGGTGCAAGTCGGCAATTGATGCTAAAATTGCAGGACAAGAGCTTGAGAAATATCATCTTAAGTATCTTGTTGAAGCACGTGCCTAGATATTTCAGGTCATTATACAGCTCGCCTTGCTGGAGGTACATATCACGAGCCTTCTATGGAGGATTACTGGGAAAATTGTGCAGATGACTTCGAGGTTCGCAGACGTAGTTACGGCCGCTTCTCTCTCTCACAGATTTCTGTTTTCTTGTCAAAAGATGTGGGAGGTTTATCAGATGATGAGGGAGAAGTTCTTCCTCAGTTTTTCAGAGAGTAGGTTGATACACAACCGTTGCCGCAAATGATTGGTATGCCAAAGAATAATGCTTAACGGGCCGGGCGAGAGGCTCGGCGCAGAGTTATCCGCACGTATAATTTTACCCTAATTAGCGAAGACAAGGAGGGTAAGTGTTCCAGCAGCCGCCAGGGTGAATCCTTCGCTACCCTCCTTGTCAAACCTAAACAAAAGAAGAGGAGTAATCCCTCCCAAGAAAGCACAAGCCAAATAATTCAAAGGCAGCGGGCATGCTTACAACGCATATTACACATCGGAACTCCGAGTAGGATACCGGGTCATGAATCCGCCGATACGCCTGTAGTCTCCGCCAAGATCCGAGGTTCAAATTCTCGTTCTACACCAGTTTCAGAGCCGTCACCAACCTCAATTCTTATTGAATTGGATTTAGACTCTCCACCTTGCAGTGGGTCTTCTACACGTTCACTCTCATCGCAACCTCCTGTTGCTAGTACCGATCTGTTGTGACCTTTTCACACATCGCCCCATTCAAAATGGGGACCCCTAATTTTTGCTCCATTCTGGTCTTTTGGCTTTGGTTTTTCTCTCTCTCTCTCTCCCTCTGTCTGTCTCTTTTCTCTGGTCTGCCTTTCGGGCGATGTGTTCGTCGTTGAGCTTAAACGCGAAATTTTGGCTAAGTCCGAAAATTAGGGTTTCTATCTTTCTGGTCAATTTGAAATCAAATGAAGTGAATAAATTGAAAACAAAGATTAGCATTGTTGTCAGTGTGCTTCCAGCAGGCTCTCAGCCAATTTTCATCAAGTTCCGAATACTTACTATTTTTAGTAAGTGTGCAATTCTAGGCAATCCGTCAGCATTTTCGAAATTCCGACAGTCACGCTGCATTCAGAACACATCAAACTGCTCGTGTGCAAAATTTGAGCTGAAACAGACAACTTTCTATTTTTAGCAGTTCAGCTTCCGGAGCAAATTTCAAGGGTTAGATGCAGAGTTTTTTAGTGCATGTCTGGAGATTCCTTCTGGATTTTCAGAGACCTTCGCGACAGTATAACATGCAAAGTGAGACGACAACTTTCAGAGTTTAGCCTTCGGAGGCTATTTTTAGGGTTTGCATGTCAGGGTTTCTTTTGCATGTCGGATGATTCCTTATGGGTTTTTCGAGAGCTTTGCGATGATGTGACATGCAAATGGAGATAATCACTCAGTAAGGAACTTACTATTTTTAGCAGGTGCGTCCCGGCAGCCGCCTCCCAACACTTTAGAATCACGAGCTAATCGCAATGCAGCAGAAACGAAGACAAACAGAGATCATTTGATACGCATGCAGAGCAAATTAGGGTTTCCAGCTTCGGAACCTGAAAAGTAGGGTAAAAAGTCAGAATTTTCAAAAACCGATGTAAACCATCGCGATCAGCATCCTTCAGGCTAGCTGCTAGTAAAATTTGAAGTCAAACGGAGCACTTACTATTTATAGTAAGTCATTTTGGAAACGGGCTAAAAATAGCAAGTCAAGTGCATGCGCCAATGTCGGCAGGCAGGTCACGTGGTGAGGAGCGCCTCATTCAAATTTCAGAGCAAACAGAGTTGTGGAGGTACCAGAAACGAGAGGTTACTATAAATAGCAAAACACTTCCCGAAATATGCTATTTTTAGCAGGTCAACTCAGAATGGCAATGTCAACAGATTGTCGAAGTCGTAAGGATCCGGTGTTCAAAATTTCAAATCAATCTGGCTTCAGAGATGCAAGAATCAAGAGACTTACTATTTATAGTAAGAAGCTGGCGAGGGCGAGAAAAAATTACTAAGTATGAAATATCCACCTGCCACCTCCAAATGCGCCATTCTTGAGGAGTTGATTTGAAAATTTTCTAAGTGTTAAGTTTCAGCCACCTCCCATGTTAAAATGCGCCCTCTCACATGTAAGCAAAATGCTAAAAAAATTTCTAAGTGTGGAATTTCATCCTCCACCACCCTCCAAATGCGCCCAGCTATAGAAGGCATCAAGAAAACTGGCTAAGTACAACTTTCATCCTGCAACCTATGCAAAATGCGCCCATGCAGCAAATGAGTCAAAGAAAGTCAACATTTTTCATCCTGCTGCCTAGCCAAAATGCGCCCAAGGGAAGCTGATGAAGATTGAAAAATATTCTAAGTTAAAAGTTCGTCCTCCTCACCCCCCTAAATGCGCCCATCTTGCAGCTATGTGAAAATGCGCCCACTTCCCACTCAAGTCAAAGAAAGTCAAATGTTTTATCCTCCTCCACTGGCAAAATGCGCCCAAGGGAAGAAAGGGTCAAAGAAGTCAAAGGATTCTCATCCTTCATGCATGGCAAAATGCGCCCAAAGAGGGCATGTAAAGACAAAAGAGGGGAGCTCAAAGGTCATGTGTTGGGCATTGAAAATTTAAAATCCCTCTCACCCTCTCAAATGGGCCAGGAAGAAGAGAAGGTCAAAGATGGCGTTGAATATTCCATCCTTCATGACATGAGATATGCGCCATGTAAAGAGTTAGTAAAGTTGATAAGTGAATAATGCTAGGCGTGGTGAAGTTGTTATTCACCTTCAAGTGGGATATGCGCCAAGTATAAGATGATATTGCTAATATGCTAGGCGTTGAAAATGCCAAGGTGGTGGGTGAAAATGATGTGCTAGGCGCTGGAGTTTTAATTTAATATTCCCCTTCAAGTGTGGTGTGCGCCTAGACTTGAGAGATGATATTGCTAAGTGATGAAAAATAATACATGCCTAGGCGTTGGAAATTGCCAAGTGAAAAATAAAATATGTTAAGTGATGTGCTTTCAAGAAATATTTTCTAAGGGAAGTGGATGAATTTTCTCACCACAGGAGGATGATTTGAAGTTAAGTTAAAATTTCCTGAGGCAAAATCTTCAAGGTGATCCAAAATTTTTCTAAGGCAAATATTTTCTTCCTTAGAAAATACGCCTAGACCCAAGGTGGTGAAATTTTTGTTGAAGCACAGATGAGTTGCCAGTAGTGAAGTTAGGATGCTAGCATTGCAGGATGGATTGATAATTTTTTTTTTCAAGTCAGAGCAACAAGAAATGTTCACAGATGTGAAGAACGGGATTAAATTTGTTAAAAGTTATTTTTCCAAGGTTCAAAATTCAAGAAATTAAATGAACCCGTTCGTTGTATACCCATGAGTTCGACAAATTCTGAAGAAAATTTTCTTCTGGGTATTGAAGGTTATCGATGGGGAATGGATTTTAATGTCTTCCACAGTTCGCCGAAGCCTTCAGGATGGAGAATTTGATCGGCACTTGAAACAATAAATTTTCCTAAGGGAAATTTGAAAAATTTGGCTAAGGCATGAAGAATTTGAACGCAAAGTTGGCTAGTGAAGACGATGAACGCTTGGAAGTTAGAGCGTGAAAATCCTGGTAAGTAAGTTGAGTTTATATCATGAAGTGTTCTAATACCCTTCTCCTTGCTTATTTTGCAGGAGGAACGTCGAGACCAAGCGGTGATGACTTAGGAAGATGAGGAAAATACTCCGAGACTACATTTCGACCTCGAAGGAAGAAAAGTTGCAAAATGGTTAAGGTTGAGGACTTATATAACTCAAGTGACAAAGAAGAAGTTGGAAGAATCGACCATGTAAAGAAGATTGGAGAACAAGTAGATCTACAAACGGAATCTCTAGGAAGGATGCGGGACATTAATGGCTCATTTATTACCCCACCTCCTTTGTGGCGGTTTCTTTAGGGCTAACTTGTTTAGGGCTGAGGTGGCATCCATCCTGGGCCATCCAAACATTGTAACTGGAAATACCGTTGGACTTCATTATCTATAAAAGGGGGAGTCCCCCTCATTTGTATCTCATTAGTAATTAGATTTAGAAGTAGAAGCAGAGCTTAGAGAAGGAGTAGAGAGAAATTGATAGGATAGAAAGTAGAGTAGTTTAGATTGAAAAGGAAGGAAAGTCTTCCCTTTGGATAATTTGTAAGAAGTTGTCATGTATGCTTTCATAATAATAGAATTTTCACTGATGGTGATTTCTTCTTTGTTATGAGTAGTTGTTGAGGCTTCTTCGTCCTTCCAATTCACGTAGCATCTTGAAGTAGCTTAAAGTAAAGTAGATTTCATTTCATGCAAGTACTTAGTAATTGTGGAATGTGGTAACTGATTTGAACAAAGACTTCCACTTGTCCATACCCACTAGCGGGTTTCATTGACCGGTGGGTTCGCCTTTATGGTCAACTCGAACTTTGTGAAACTTAACTTCGACATGGCTTATATGTCGGCATGCCGCCAGGATGGTGTTCTACGCCAATCGCGGATCCGGAACATCTTGAGTCACCAAGATTGCAACCCGCCTCCGGAATGTAATGTCCCCATTCTCAATGGTGCATCGACATGGTGGATTAGTCATAACATCAACCCTCAGAGGCTAATGGTTCCGGATAGAGGGTCACTTGAATGAGCTGTCGTGGATTTTGCGCATTGGTATCCGGAGTCGGTGACGTGGTGAATTTGCGCGGTTGGCGTGTAATTGGAGCTTAAAATATTGTTCATCACCACTTATGTCACTTTCTTAGGCTTAGGGACCATGTGTCTATATCTTAAAGGGGTCACTTTCTATTTTGCTGTTAGTATTCATCCCTAAAGTGAAAAAAAGAAATAACTTAAGTGAATAGTGATTTTTTTAATGAATAGTGTTTCAAAGTGAAATTATAAAAGGCCTTGAGAAAGTTCGACCCATTCATGCTTGAGATTATGCTTGATGATAATTTGCTGATTGAAGTTTGGAAGTGTGGAGTTTGGGAGAGAAGGAACTAGGGTTTCCTGATCTCTGCAGTGGGTAAGCCTAGATTGGGCTTGTAGTTAGGATTTGGCATCTTGAAGGTGTGAAAGACCACCCTAAAGTGCTGGTTTATTCTTGTTGCTGCATTTTGGAGTTCGAATCTGCTGGTTACAAGTTGTTGGAGGCATCTTCTGGAAGGGTTTTTGCTGCTAGAGTTGCCGTTCGCCATTTAGAAGACGTGGTTGCATTGTGGAAGATTTTTGGAGGCTGATTTCTTCATCTACAGCCAGCCGCCATCAAGTAAGGGTTTCAACTTTCAAGCAAGAAAGACTCATATTGTTGCTGCTTTCTTTCCTAAAAGGGGCACCTCTTATTTAGAAGCTTTTCCATCAAAAAATTTGGTAGGAGACATTTGTATTTAATTTTGTATGAGCATTTGCATGGGCGCGGGTACTGTAGCAGTCACTATTCACAGTGAAGTTTGGCTGTAAGTAGAATTAAGACATAAGATGTATTGCCTCTCGAATTTGATGCTAATTATATATGCCATGTAAGCTGTTATATCATGTAGAATGCATCTTAAAGGTCTTTTTGAATCTTGCTTGAGTATCTCGTTGAATGTATGCAAGCCGTCCCATTATGTACTCTCTCTTGTAATGAAGAAAGTCTATTAATTATGAATTTGGGACTTCTTGTGTTATCAATTGAAGTTTAGTTCATTTCGGGTTCATATTACATGTAATTGATCGTTAAATTTTATGTATATCTTTGGCATTAATTCAAAAACACGAGAGCCACAAAAAGAAGACAAACACTAAACACAAATCAGACCTACAAGCACAGTGAAATCAAATCAGCAGTGAGCACGGTACATCACAGTGGTATCAGAGCGGTTTCCTGCCATCCTGTTGGGTAGGTTTCAACTGCAGTTCGGAGGTTTCAGTGAACATGGCCACTTCCCAGAAGCAGTGGGACAAGGACATGAAAATTCTTAAACAAAGTTTGAAAAGGTTGGATGAAAATCAGAAAGGGATAGATGAATTGTTTTCAGACCCTGCAAAATTAGATAGAGTAGCGAGGCGTATGGCTTCCATTTTTAAGAGGTCTACATCACATAACAAAGAGAAGAAAGAACATGAGGTCACTATAGTGTCCAGAAGCCTTCATGATGAATTCTCAGCTGTTAATGACCAGCATTCAGCGGATCCCTTGGTGAGCAAAAATCAGACCTTAGAAGATCCACATGTTGATGATAGAGTTGAAATTTCTAAGGCAGCTATAGAGGAAAGGTACTTGAGTCCTTTGGAAGATGAAGAAGAGTTAGAACACAAGGGTGATGGACCTAAACAAGATGCTAAAAGATTGCAGGATGAACATGTCAAGGGACATACAAATGAAGAAAAATCAGAACAAAGGCTTTTGGGGTTGGAAGATTTACAGGATCCTTTGGCGGCGAAGGATGATAGGATTGATCAAGCATTGACACGAGTGGACTCTACATCGTCTCTTGAGACATCCTATGAGACTTATAGCAGCAGTGCCTTAGAGGATGATGTGTGTGCTGATGATAGCATACATGATGATACTGATCATGATGAGAATGAGGTTGACTCAACCTCGTACTATAGTGCAGATTGGGGTGAAGAGCAGGAGGCGGATCAGGAGATGGAGTGCGAGATGATCGACAATCCATTGTTCGAGGTAGATGCGTCTTGGTCATATGATAACCCGCTCTTTGAGATAGATGTTGATCACCCCCTTGACTTGAGTCCTGAGATGAGCATTGATTGTGGATCGAGACTTCAGTCAGAGTCTGCAGTGGAGTTTACTGAGGCGAGCATTGTGAGAAGTACTCAACACTTCTCTTCTAGTCCACATACAAAGAATTTGTTGATGCGTCAATGTGGATTGGTTCAGGACGTATACCATCCCTTTTTGGATGGGGAGTTACCATCTTCAGTAGATGGAACCAGTGATTGCAGATACCCGACTCAGTTGTTGGCGAGTGAGTTCTTGCAGGATCGGTATTTAGTCTTTCATCATGCGAATGTGTACCCAACAATGTTGGTTGCTTCTTTTCCTCAGAGGCTATTGGTAGGCACAGGGTCACAGAGAGATTATAATGATAGTAGGCTTGAAGGCACAGGTGGATATCACATCCATGAGAGTTTGGCGGAGGTGATGGGAAGATGTTATGCAGCTGATGCTTCCAGTTATCCTTACCTCCTCATGATGGATGGACATGAGTTTGGTTTATATTGGGATCCAGGTGGAGACAGAGTTAGCACGGTCGTTCAGATGGGTCCCAAGGTATTACTTCACCACTTCTGGTATGGTGGAGTTACGATCAATGTTGAGGGAATCTTGAATGATATTCACAGCATTCAAGAGGTTGTTATCAGCACTGCTGACAGATTTGGTTTACATGACAGCAGTAGGAAAAATTTGCATCAACTAGAGACAATAGTGGCTACACCTGTACAAAATGATTCTACTGAGTTGTCACAAGAAGGTACTCAAGATTTGGGTACTAATGGTGCAGTGTTTGATCTAGGTTCATGTCATGGTGAGTCTGATTTCTCAAATCAGACCTTAGAAAACAAGCTAGAAGGCTCATATGTTGGCATAGAATTCCAGGATTGTGAGTTGGACGGTGATACAATTACATTGGAAGTGGAAGTGTGTGAAGATACTATCATATCTGTAGCTTCTACCTTATCAGTTGAGCCATTCCTTTTGGTACATGGAAGTAGTACCTTAGTTGTTGATGTGTGCACTGACGATAGCACACATGATGCTGCTGATCACGAAGTGAGTGATGAGGATTCATCCTCTTACTATAGTGCAGAATTGGGTGGGAATGATGAGACACAGCGGTATCATCATCTAGCGGGGCAGTTAAAGGTTAGTGATGATATGATTGCTACAACATTAGAGCATTTTGATGTTGCTCGACAGATGTTAGCTACGTATGGTTGGGGTACTCCTATGTCAGGTGAGCACGGTGATAGTAGCCTTTCCCTTGCAGAATTCCATGCCCTACGAGAAGCCATTAGGGTAATGAAACAAAATTACTTACAGTTACTAGTGGATAGGGATTATCTTCTTGAGTGGGGGTGCACTTGCTACGATGCACTAAAGGGGAAAGAGGAGGAGGTTGACGAGCTCACTTATGGGCTCGAGGTGACTATGGATTCTTTGGAGAGTGCTCAGTTGGCCCTTCAGGAGTCACACTCATGGTTGGAGGAGCTTACCGTGGTCTCGAGTTTGGCACAGTCTTCACCAACTTCCGATACAGTTCAGGTTTCCATGGCAGCAGTTGGTGAAGAACATATGTCCACAGATTGTGGTGTTGAGCAGGTCGAGGATGTGGATACTACATCCATCATGGATATAGGTGCAACAGTCTCAATTGGGATGAGCACTTTGGTTGAGAGCAGTAGAGAACCGCTCGTTGCATCGGGTTCTCCTATGGTTAGTACCATGATAGATGATGCGGAACAGATTACTAATAGCTCTTGTGACGTAGTGGTGGATTCTCCAGAGAGTTGTGTGCTAGTAGACGAGGCTATCCCATCATCTTCACAGGAGTTATGCAGAGCAACATCCATTTGGGAGATTGGTACTTGTGTCGATTTGTTTCCCGCTCCTGGAAGCAAATCTGTCATTTCATCCCATACAGTGGACTATGGTTGGCAGCTTGATGAGCCCATTCAGGAGTACAATTCAGTGTATTGTTCTAGGGACTCAGAGTTGGATGGTTCAGACCAGCAGGGAGTGAGCGCGCCGTTTGTGAATAACCCCCTGATTGAGTTTGATGGTGGTTTGATCTATGGAAATCCACCCTTCAAGCTAGAAGCCGATCATGCTCCGGACACTAGTTCCAGGTTGAGTGACAGTCACAGTGTTTTGGATCGTTCGCGTGCATCGGGATTCCAAACAGGGCTCACGGAGGAATTTAATAGGGTGTACACGGTGAGGAGTGCTTATAGTTTTGCCTTTGATCCACCTGTACATGATTCATATTCGATGCATAATTCTTGGGCGCAGGGTGATTCTCTTGGTGCAGTCAAGGGGAGTAACTCTTTATTGTGTCCAAAGTTACCATCTTCAGAAGATGGGACTAAAGGTTGCACGTACCCAACTCAGTTGCCTGCAAGGTATTACTGGCAGGGACAACAGTTTATTATCCATCATGTTGATAGGTATCCGACAGGGTTGGTTACTCTAATGCCACAGGGATTTCACACGGATACATGGTTACAAGGTGATTACAGTGCCAGCGGACATGATGGGTTTATTAGCTGTCACTTCCATGGGTGTTTTGGAGAGGCTGGAGAGAGATATTGTGTTGCAGAAGTTTCTAGATATTTATATCTCTTCATGACGGATGGTTATGACTTCAGGTTGTATTGGGATCCGGGTGGTGACAATTCTGGCACCGCAGTCTGGTTGGGTTCCGACAGGTTGCTTCACCATTTTCAGCGTGGTGAAGTTGTGATCAGAGTTGCGCAGCGGAAGTCAGAGGTTATCAGACATGGTAGACTTCCATTCTGGGTTTGGGACCCAGGGACCTTTTGCATAGGTGTGTTTATGCTGGTGCTTCAGGAATTAGTTAGCGATGCATGGGATGTTCCACAGTTCTTCTTTCGGGCCTTCCGAGGAATGAGGTTTCTTCACAATAATGATTGCTTGGGGACAAGCAATTTCAGGGAGGGCGGACTGTAATGTCCCCATTCTTTCACGAGCATCAGACATGGTGGATTAGCCTATAACATCAACCCTCGTAGGCTAATGGTTCCGGATAGAGGGTCACTTGAATGGGCAGTTGGTCGTGATTTTGCAGTATTGATATCCGGAGTCGGTGACGTGGTGAATTTGCGCGTTTGGCGTGTAATTGGAGCTTAAAATATTGTTTATCACCATTTATTTCACTTACTCAGGCTTGGGGACCATGTGTCCATTTGTTAAAGGGGTCACTTTATATTTTTCAGTTACTATTCATTGATAAAGTGAAAAAAAGAAACAACTTAAGTGAATAGTGCCATTTTAATGAATAGTGTTTTCAATGAGAAATTATAAAAGGAAGAAGAGAAGTTCGACCCCCCTTATGCTTGAGATTATGTTTGCTGATTGAAACTTGAAGTGTGGAGTTTGGGAGAGAAGGAAACTAGGGTTTCCCGATTTCTGCAGTGGGTAAGCCTGGATTGGGCTTGTAGTTAGGATTTGGCATCTTGAAGGTGTGAAAGACCACCCTAAAGTGCTGGTTTATTCTTGTTGCTGCATTTTGGAGTTCGAATCTGCTGGTTACAAGCTGTTGGAGGCATCTTTTGAAAGGGTTTTCGCTGCCAGCATCTCCATTCGCCATTTAGAGGTAGTTACTTGCATTTTGGAAGGTTTTGGAGGCTGATTTCTTCATCTACAGCCAACCGCCATCAAGTAAGGGTTTCAACTTCTTCAAGTAAGAAAGACGCCCTCATATTGTTGCTGCTTTCTTTCCTAAAAGGGGCGCCCTCTTATTTAGAAGCTTTTCCATCAAAAATTTGGTAGGAGACATTTGTATTTAATTTTGTATGAGCATTTGCATGGGCGCGGGTACTGTAGCAGTCACTATTCACAGTGAAGTTTGGCTGTATGTAAAATTAAGACATAAGATGTATTGCCTCTCGAATTTGATGCTAATTATATATGCCATGTAAGCTGTTATATCATGTAGAATGCATCTTAGAGGTCTTTTTGAATCTTGCTTGAGTATCTCGTTGAATGTATGCAAGCCGTCCCATTATGTACTCTCTCTTGTAATGAAGAAAGTCTATTAATTATGAATTTGGGACTTCTTGTGTTATCAATTGAAGTTTAGTTCATTTCGGGTTCATATTACATGTAATTGATCGTTAAATTTTATGTATATCTTTGGCATTAATTCAAAAACACGAGAGCCACAAAAAGAAGACAAACACTAAACACAAATCAGACCTACAAGCACAGTGAAATCAAATCAGCAGTGAGCACGGTACATCACACGGAAGCTGTCCGAAGTGAGGCAAAACGGAGCTTGGTTGAAGTCTATAAGAATTGATCGCCATGTCCTACGCCTTAGAGTAGAACATAAACTTCTTAGGCCCTACACCCATTTAATTTTAGTTCATTTCTGGTTAGAATTAGAAAACTTGTGCTCACTTGCCAAATCATTTGAATTATACGAAAGCCCTTAGTCCGTTGTCTGCTGTCAACTGTCAAACAATTGTGTAAGTCCCCTTGAAATACCAGCAAATCACATCAAGCCAACTAAGGGTATTCTATTGCATTATCGGAACCTTGGAGTTGAAAGCATGAACTCACTTGCAATCTTAGCATGCTGAATACTTTGTTCAAGAGAGGATAGAGTATCCGTTGGGAAACTTTATTCTGTGTTGGTGCGGTCTCAAAAACCACGTCAACACGACCCTTCTAGTAGCATTAGCCGAGACCAATCTTGGATCGAAGCTCAGCTAGGAAGGAAGAGGAGGTAGCCATCCTATGTCCTTAATCATTCTGATTTTGATGAGATTTACCAGGATGCGCCAGACAAGAGGGTCAAGAATATGGTCCACGTAGAGAGAAACACTGATATGGAGATTGTCGTCGAGACTGCTGTACCTCCATAGGGGAAGAGCTTGGCTGAGTTGGAATCTCAGGATTTTGAGGTTATCACAGTCAACCTTGGTCGTAGCACACGTCAGACTCAGGTTGATCTCCTACAAGTTGCTACGGACAATGCCAGGGATAGAATACTGAAGGACGGTGAAGACAAGGCAGTCCTCAAGGCTGAAATCAGACAGCTTCGTCAGTACATTTCTAACCTTGTACATAGACCAGATGCCATTAATACACTCCCGCCGATGCTTGAGCCTCCAGCAGAGCAAAGTCAACTTAATCACTTAGTTGCATATGGCAAGTGTTTGGATGAGTGGGAGGAGGAGTTCGTTGCCAGAGGCCGTATAAGTGCTCACAGAAGTTATATCAGCTATGGTACAATGCACGGCGAGTCTGGCTCGCCTTCGGGATGAGGAGCGCAGGATATGGCGCATTAATAAAACCCCTGGATGACATGATTGCTCACCGAGTGTGGCTACATGCGTACTACGCATGTAGAGGGACAGAAGCATTCACCTTTGGAAAACACAATTGGTTTTCAGAGCAAAGATAGAAGACACTTTGGCATCAGAGTTGGCAGAGAGTAGAGAGCACGTCACTAGTGCACTCCGGTTTGTGAGGACTCTAGTATCTCGCTTACCGTGTCGGTATCAGATCGAGGGTGGTGCCAATGTTGAGCTTACCGATATTCAGTCAGAGCTCCAGGCACTCATTCATACCATTTTCAGTGGGGAGACCATTGGCTGTAAGGTTACTTAGCTTACAGTCATGTTAGCATTGTTCGACGAGGCAACGAGGAG
>VDFB02391859.1:0-21690 GCA_007258455.2 Sequoia sempervirens | reverse complement strand
ATCCTCAAGGATTGGAAGTTTGAGATGGATTTTAATTGCTTTATATGATTTTAGGCTAATCTTTAGGTTGGAATATGTATAATAATTGAATACTAATGATGTCTTTGTGAGTGCAGGCCGAATCAAGCAAGGCTACTGTCAGAAAATCTAAGGGTGGCACGGAGGGGTCCTCCATTTCTGAGGCAGAGAGACTAAGATCGGATATGAAGAGTCAGCTTCCTCAGAGCAGGGTGTCTTCTGTATGGGCCGAGGTGTCTGATACCAATGTTGGGGCCTGGAGATATGAAGAATTTAAGCAGAGGACGGCTCAAAAGGATCTGTCCACCCTGAGGAATGGAATGATGAAGTCCAGGTTAGTGCATGTGGTTGGGTTTCCTCCAGCGATCCAATGTTATGAGCTGATTCTGGAATGTGCTAGGCAATACGATTTTGACACACAAAGGGTAGTCAGCACCGAGGGGAGGGTTTTGGCCAACTTCAGTCTGGTCTCCATTGCTCAGGCCTTTGACATGCCTAACCTGCCTTCGGTGTGTGCTTTAAACATAGACACGGCCAAAACATATTATGAGAATGAGCCCAACAAGGCCCAACAGATAATCAACTCTTGGTTGGAAAAGCCGAAGTCACATCATTCTAAACTGCCCAAGCAGTTGCACAGAGTCAAATTTGGGTCTGATATTTATGATGCTATAACATTTCTGAGCAAGGTAGCTGGTTTGAGGACTGCCGGAGTGCTAGAGAGTTGGATGGTCCATGTGATCACCAGGATTGAACAAGGAACCAACTATCACTGGGCAGGGCTTATTAGTTCTGAGATTGATAAGCAGTTGAGGAGTGTCCTAGAGACCAAGAAGTTCACCATGTCCTCCTATGTCATGTATGTGCTTGCCAGATTCTACCCATACAAGGGTTTGAATCCACGACGGACATTCAGATAGGACGTAATCTATGAGATTTATCCGAAACTGCACCTGGGACACAAGGACTACCGTAGGGCCAATGATGCATTCACTATGCATATCACCCGGATGCTCCAGAATGCTGAGCATATGAGATTGTCAGATGGAGCCAAAGGGCTAATAAAGAGTTATGGGGCCTGGTTCATCCAATTTCCCACCTTCACCTACCTTAGAATTGATGGATGCCCGGTCGCTCCTTACAGGTTACCTCGGTATCCTACTGATCACATTGTTCTGTTGGAGGTTGTGAGGTAGATTGGTGAATTTGACGCTATTGTAAAGAGAGAAAAGAATAATACAGGCTTTGGTGGAGACTTCCCTCTCGGGATTGGTGTGGCGGAAATGTGCCCTTCCATCCAATCAGCCCACACTGCAGGAGAAGAGTTGGCAGCATATGGTCTCTCTTTCCATTCCAAAAGGGTGAACTTTGACATCACAGGGGAGGCACAGAAGAAGGCCACCAGGGAATACCAGCACAAGGATGACTTAGAAGACTATTGGGCCAACATCAAAGATGATCTTGAGGCCAGAAAGAAGAGGTACTCCAGACTCCCTGTGGAGGCAATCAGACAATACAATGTCAAGTTGATCCCGGACCAACTAGAGGATGATGGAAACCTGGTACAAGATCACGTCTATGAGGCTGTGAAGGAAAAGTCAGTTGGAGACATCAATTGGAATGAAGATGAGGTCACAGAGTTAGAGGACCTAATGGCCCCGGTCATGAAATTTACTTCTTCCTGGTTGAAGCATAAGGTCTGGCAGTTGGAGAGTGAAAAGGTACCCTGTACCTTCAATTTGATGGGAGACCTCAATCCCATGTCTACTTCAGAAGAATCCGGGGAAGATGACCCCAAAGGGAAAATGGTAAAGGGCTCTCCTTTCAAGATCAAGATTAGAGGCCCCAAGGAAAGTGAGCCTGAAACAAAAAGGAAGCCAAAAGGAAAGAGGAGATGGAAGACTTTGACGATTAGTAAGTCTTCTTATGAGGAAGAGTCGAAAGAAGTAGAAGAAGAAGATGTTCCTCCACCACCGAAGAAGGCAAGAACAACAAGGGCTACAAAGAAGAAGAGTCAAGATGCATCAAAGGATGAGCCTCCTATTGTTGATGTGGAGAGTTCAGGAGGGGAGAAAGCAAAAGTTTACACGAGGAGATCCAGGACTCCCTCTCCAAAGGACACTGTGCCAAAGGCAGATCCTCCGCCAAAATCACCAGTCATGGAACCACCCAAGGTTGCTTCTCCTCCACCAGGTGTACATGAGCAAGGGGCTCCAGAAGAACATGAGACAAGTGGGGAGGCAGAGCCATTCAAGGAGGGAGCACTCTTTGGTGAGGAGGCTAAACTTGAAGTTGAAGAGGAGGAAAGGCACACTTCTCCATTGGTGCAATATGAAGATTCCCCGGAAAGTGACAGAAGCCGTGGATCACCTGAAAAAGGAGGACATTCCTGATAAAACCCCATCGCCGATGCAGCCAGAGGTGGAGCTTGAAGAAATTGATCAAGGTGAGTAGCTCCCTGAGAAAGAGGAGGATAAAGTAACTGCAGAGGAGGAAGAGAAAATGACAGAACAGCCGGAAGAAACAAGAACAGAAGAAATCCGGGTAGAGCCTGCAGCCCCGGACTGGCTTGAGAAAGAAATTGCAAGAAATAAATAGGTGGTAGTCAAAGATACTCCCTTGGATTGGGATGAAATGTTGTCTAAGATTGGCAAAGGGAAGAAAAGGAAGGCACCTAAGGTGGTATCCAAGGTGGAAAGAGATGAGGCAAATAACAGGGTCATCCACATTGCCACTCCTGCCGCGGACAAGACAAGAGAAGAGGTCACTGGGCAAGATTACAATGTGCAAACTATCAACCTTGGGCCTGCCTCCATGGAGTAGGACATAGAGGAGTATGAAGGGTCCAGTGCTGTTATCATCGGCAGATTGAGGAAAGAGACCCAAACCAAGCATGAGCTGAAGAAGGAGAACGAAAGACTTAGGAAATGCTTGGAGGAAGCAATGAAGCCTCTGCAGTCTCTCCATCCTTCTTCTTCTATTACTCCCAGCTTTCTGCCCAAGGAAACAATCTCCGGGATTGAAAAAATGAAGGCCTCAACTCAAACTGCAATAGATTGGCTGATAAATGTGCAAGTAAAGGGAGATGATACCATTAAGGAAATCCTATCAGTTGGAAAGGATGTTGTCAGGGCTAAAGAACTGTTGGAGCATGTGTTGTCCCAGGACAAGGAGGACATGGATCTCTTGCTGCAGAAGTCTAGGGTCATCATGGGGCATGGTAAAGAACAATTGGCTGCAGATGGGATCCTTCCTTCTCCCAGATTAGATGAACCTTGGGAATGGTTTGAGGCTCTACAAATTCGGCAAAAGGCCATGAAAAAGATCCAGAAACAAAGGAAATCAATTGATGGGGATCTTACTACGGTGTATGATGGATGCATTGCCTTCTTTGAGGTGATGACTGGAAGGAGAAAGATTGCCCCAAAATATCTAAGTCTGGAACAGTTGAAAGAGTGGTGGCATGAATTTTACGCCCCAGATTCTGAGGGTGTTCTAACAGGCCACCAGCTTGATGATGCAGCTACATACCTTGCAGTAATGGACAGATATCTGGCCAGCAAGGAGGATTGGGACAAGATTGTTGAACAATCAAAAGATGAAATTGACTCCATTAAATGTTGCTTAGGGTATTACCTTTGCCACCTGTCACCGAGTTGGACAGAGCATACTTGAGGGTGCAGGGTTCGTTGGGGAAGACCAAGGATAAAGGAAGCGGCAGTTAATGCCTATTTTGAGATTTGTGCTTCCCTATTATCATAGGGCATGCATTGGACCAGACTACATTGGGGACTGTGTCAAGGCCGACCTTGATGGTGAATGGCATTTAATGTGTGCCTTAGTTTGATTCTTCCTTGGCCGACTTGTTTTGGTGGTTATTCTTATTTTGTAAAAATGTTTGGCTGGGCAGACATATCTATAGATTTGTTATAAAAGGCATTTTTGCCTCATTGTAAGGGTTAGCTAGACAGTAATAGAGATAAGTTAGGGCAGAAAGAGCTAAAGTATTTTGTAATAGGAGTAGTATTCAATTTCTTGAAGCAAATACTGTATCAGAACAGTGGAATTGTTGCAACAGTTTGATGATCTAATACAATGAAGGCATTGTGGTTATCCTGGTGAAATCTCTTGTGTTATTTCATTCCGCATGGTTCTTGTTGTTCTATCTTTCAAAATTGCTTGAAGATTTAGGGTTTAGTGTTCAGAATTAGATTAGTTTCAGTTTGATGAATGATGTTTATGATTTCATATTTGGAATGTTTGTAGCTATCTCTGGTCTATACTCCTAGTAACTATCTGATTGTAGTAGGCTGGTGAAGTCAACCTGACCATATATATTTAATGTGCTTAAGTTCGATTGTAGATGAATGTCTATGATTTGAAAATTTGTATACCTCAGAAGATTGCACCATTCTTGTAAGATTGCATTGTGGGTCGATCAAGAACTAGTTATTTGAGATAGGTCCATTCCAGATATATGTCACATGCATTGTTCATTCTAGGAATAGTTTAGATTTTATCCAATCCTTGCACCCTTATCTTTTGCTATTTCTTTATTATCTGGTTAGATTTAGGATTTAAAATCATCATATTGCAAGATCTGATAAGTGAAAGATACAGTTTGCTTGTAGTAAGGTCCGATTGTGATTACCAGCATTTCACATTTTATCTGAGTTGTTTATGCATTGTTATGACCTAACACCCGAGAGACCTTAGTGATTTTCAACAATTTATTGTTGAAGATTATCTTCAAGAGAGATAGAATATCATCTTCTGCGAAAGTTGTTGTCGTAGAAAACACCATCAAAAGCATGGTGTTGGTTAATTGCAAGTGAAATTTGGTGGTGGATGGACTCTAGTGGGTTGAATCCCACCATATTGGAGGAGAATGGGAGATACACTTGGAGGAGGTGGTCAGGGTATGGTGGAGTTGATTCCACATCAAGGAAGAGAAGTAAAGAGTAGAGTTGTTAGAGGAGTTTACTTGTTCCAGCTAAGTGTTAGAAGAGGAGAAAGAGGAAATTATCAGAGGTACCAATTCTAGCAATGGAGTATGTTGCAATTTTTTTGCAACTTGAAAGATTATTTCTAATACTCAACTCCATTTTGTGAGCCTATACTCACAAAACTTCTACCATGGGTGTCTGATGCAAGACCATCCACAGTTGCTAGCAATCTTGCATCAACAAAAAATCCAAATTTTAGAATTGCATTTTTATTTCATGTTTTTGGATTAATTTGAATAAATTTTGCATAATTTTATTTAATAAAATAAATGCCATCTATTTTATGAAAGTTGGCAAGTAGGGTAGTGGAGATGTAGTTGAATTTTTTTTGAAAATTTTGAAAAAGAAAACTTGGCCATTGGGTTTGTGGGAGTTACTAAATAGAATTCAAAATCATTAATTTATTTTTCCACCTTTGAAACCACTCATTCCATGGATATGGTTGTGACTTTTCTAATTGGAGGGAAAAAATCATATTTTTTATTTTTGGAAAGGGTTGTATTGCATGTTTTGGCATTCATTTGTGGTGGTAGGTTTGGAGAAAGAGAGATCTTGGCATGTAATTCCCTAAGGGGGTTTTGGAATACCTTTGTTGTAGGTTGAGAGAATTATGGTAGCCATTAAAGATTGAATGGTTTCAAGTGATTGATTGTAGGAGAAGAAAAGAGGGTTGTTGAGAACCCCTCTACATCAGATAGTCTTGACCATGATTGCACAACTAAAATTTTGTGGGAAAATCTTCTCCTTTCACTATTGAGGGAAAAGATAATTTTGAGATGGAAAATGGTATTTTTAACAAATTTATCCATGGTATATATTTATATGTGAGCCTCCTATCCATTTACTAGATCACAAATTCATGTGAAGGAAAAACTATTGAGTGTACACATATATATATGTTGGGTTCATCCCATTATAATGGGTCCCAAACTTGGGACATTCTAATTTTTTCCTAAAATCATATTTTTATAGAAAAAATAATGATTTAAGCTTTGAGGGGTTCTATATAAAGGGTTTTAATTGAAGAGGTTTAGATAAGACCCCCTTAGATCAAACCACCTTGGATAGAAACCCTCTAGTCTTAAATCGTACCCACAATGGACTCTCCTTCACACCTATCAAAATGCTGACAAAAAACCATTTTTTATTTACCTTTTGAGGGATCAAATAAAGTCATTTAGAAATTATTTTTTGTAAGTATGTAGCTATTATTATAAGATTTCCAAAAATTATAATTTTGAATTTATTTTATGTTATTATTATATTTATATTTTATTTCTTGTGAATGTAGGTTTTGTTGAACAAGACAACTGAGAGGGGAGTGAATCAGTTGTCATTGATTTAAACTCTAATTCATTCAATGAAACTAATCCTTAACATTGCTTTATCAAATTAAACATTAAATACCAGTGTAGAAACTAAAAATCATCATATAAACACAATAACACCAGATTTATGTGGAAAACCCAATGATGGAAAAACCACGGTGAAGATTAACTCACACTATAGAGAATATATAAACTGATTACAAGAGGCTCACTTCCTAAGAAACAAGGCTCACTTCCAAAACAAGGACTCATTGTCCAATAGGGCTAACAACCTGAAGGGCTCACTACCACAGAGATACAAAGAAGATAAAGAAGACGATCTCATGCAACAAATAAATCCACCATTGTTCGTACAATCCACTTATAGACATGCATGAATGATAGAGTGCACCTTCAGCTCACTACTTCTAGAAATTCAACATTTAGGCTTCGTATTGATTTTCCATACTCACATCATACACACATATTGATTCACACTTATCTCTATTCTCTTTGCGCTCTTTTCTCTAGTTCCTTTGTTCTCTTCTCTACTTCTTCCCTAACTCATTCTACATTTATACCATCTTCAACTTTGAAACATATTCAAAGTCGACCATCTAAATTCAAATTCAAAGTAGGTCAGCAACAAAACATTCTAGGGTGGAATTAGAATGAGGGTGACCTAAACACACACTTCATCAGGACCCAAATAGATCCAACACGCTTCACTAACTACGAAGGTAGTATTCCACACAGTCGTCCAAACCAGTGTAAAACACATAGAACAACTAAGTACGAACTTTCTAGTTACCAAAATTATCTTCAATACAATCAACACAACTCAACTCTAGAACCACAAGTCATAAGACTTCACCAAGGAGAAATCTAGACCAATAATATTTCTCTCGGAAATCAACCAAAAACAAAGAAAACCACAGTTCACAAGTAGTGAACACAAATCACACTGAACAATGAATCAATAGGAAAAAAATATAGATATACCAGCTTCCAACAACCATGATCAATATATTTGAACCACACAAATATAGGAGCAAATTTGGAGCTAAACCCGGAGGAACCACTGAACACTTGCAACATATCATCATTACAATTTTCTCAATATCCTCAACATATACAACCTATAACCTTCATTCATGAAACTAAGGAAAATAGAAATTAGTTGATAACCAATTGTGTAACACCCTGTCACAAAACACTAGAGGACAACATGCTACAACACATTAAAAAAAATAGAACAATATCTTTTTTGAAATGCAATGTAATAAATATTGTAGATGATACAATAAATTGTATTCTAACCTAAGTCCTCTAAGGTTCCATGACTACGCTACTAGAATCCCATTAACCAAACTAGCCAGAAATATAATTCATCTCATTAAACCAAATTGCATCTAACAATAAAAAGTGCAATTAATCCATCACATTTAAATGATCTATCAATAAGAATCATTCATATCATGTTATCATTATAGCAAGATTCATGATCATTACAATTAACTAACATATGCAAGATACAACATTTGCATTATCCATTATAGAAGAGAGAGTTCAACAATTAATTACAACTTTACAAATTGTACAACAATGCTTCCCGAGATCAATAGGGAAGAATATACATCAGAGTTACAATACATGAAACATTTGATTTAGTTTCAATACAAGTACATTAAAGATAATCCACTGGAGCCAAAACAAGTGTAGAAGTCCACATCACCATGAGAAGTCACCGCGAACATGATCAATAACAAGGGGACCCAATGAAGTAAAAAGCACATACTGCCCAACCATGTGGAACCCTAAGGTCCACCCCTTGTGCTAGGAGATAGCAATAATGTCCCACCACAAAATAGCCAAGAAGACAAAAGAACGACACAAGGCTAACATGACTCTAATATAAAAGTACATTACAACAACACACAACAGTGACACCGTTTCGAGAGGTATGCAGACAACAAAGGGAAAACACAAGCCAAGGGAATGTTGAGTTGTAGTAGGGAGGAGTGCCATCACATAGCTTGCTATGGGTTACCTTGGCAAATCTTCCTAGGCCTCGTCCCCCATCCTAGGTTACCCTGGTAGCCTCTACCAATCTTTGTCCCTCATACAAACTTATGTGGAATCAACATACCTCTCATGAGGACAAGGAAATTGATCTTGTCATTCCAGGACTTCTCATCTCATCTCAAGCCTAAATGAGCACTTGAGCCATGAGTGAGGCATTCACTTATCTTGATTATTGTGAATACTACTCAAACCCCTAATTCATTTTAAGGTATCAATGAATTAAGAAACTCCCACATGGGTTACCTTGGCACCACTTTGTGTGTCGGCCCCCATTGAGAGCCACTCCCTTACTAGCAACTAGGAGACCCAATAAAATCAATAGGGCAAAGCCAACTTTTACAAATCACAAAACCTCTTGAACATACACAAATAAGCAAGGCATAAACCATTCCGTACACAAATCCCAATCAAAGTGGTGAATATACCGTGCAAGGCTAATGACCCTCATATACTCATTCAATACATAAACAACCATCTCAAAATGAATTAACATAGAATCCATCAAATAGAAAATTCCCCCTAGCCTTTGGAAGTCTAACTAGCCATTTACACCATTATTCTCACAAAGAACAATAACCATGATAACCCAATTTCATATAGTCAACACAAAATTCACATAACAACAAATTCACTAACACAATCAAGAGACACATGGTGAACTTACAACTAGATGAGTACACAATTACAAATGCATACAATATTTATGATTACCAAGAGATTAGTCTAATTTCACATTTAATAGATCTCATTCTTATTTAAATGTAATTAAATTAATCTTCCTTTTCATAATCTTTTACTTCAACATAATACATACACACATGTTCCCATACATGCATAAATATATATATATATATAAACACATACTCAAATATCATCATCATCATATATATATATACATGTAAATATCATATCTAACTGTTGTTTGAAATGCAATAAACTAATAATAATAAAAACATACTTTTAAAACTATATATACAGAAAAGGTCATTCTATTAAAACATTGCAACCGCTAAGGAGCATATATTACATGTGGTATGAATAAATATATACCCATCGCCATTCAAAATTAATGTCCATCGATTTGTTTAGAATTGATTTCCCACTGTACATGAAGATTCTATATGCTATATACACACAAACATTAAGTAATATGCATTTGAATTACCACATAATCTACAATAGCGACGCATGTGAAATCAAACATCCTTGAAAATCTATCAAATTTACAAGGAATGATTTACCAACATGCAATTTCCAATGGTTTCCAAGCCATTTCTAAGTCGGCTGAAAACATACTATCAATAACCACAACAAAGAATATATTTCATAATACTATTGAAACCTAAGGAAAAGAGTTTGGAGTGGTATATACAAGATTTTTTGTCTATATCCAAGCGGCGGCTTGCAAGCACAAAATACTCTATCATGCATAGTAAAAGAAAAACGTAGAAATTCAATACAGGTTTCTATCTTACCTACAGTTGTGTGAATTGCAAAAGAAAGTACAATGACTCAGTTTCAAGAAGATTACTATGTCATATTTACAGAGGTATGGATGGTGGCCAAACTCGATGGTTTAAGACTATTAAACACAAGAAATAAAAAAAAAATGATACCTATCAATACCATTGATTCATGCGCCAGGGATTACATAAACAAAATCAATGAATTCAAGGTGAAACAAAGGTTGCTTTCAACCATTCGATGTCAAGCCACCAAGATAAAAGAAATTTTTATGCTGTGGCTGCCAAATGAAAACAATTTTATTGAACATGAATAACCACTGCAGCACCCAAGACAAGTATGTGACATAGACATTGAGGCCAGAGCATAATTTATCAAGAGGAGCAATTCAAGAATGAGAATCAACTCACTGGATTACAGGGAATAGATGCCAAAATGAGTAGATGTATGGTGACTCCAAATATAAAGAAGAGGCATCAATTTCCCAACATGAGATTTGCACATCAATTTCCAAGTGCAATGCAATTCAAACAAATTCTTCAATGTTTTTCCTGCAATATTTCAAATATCCCAAATAATTATCCTCTCAAGGAGTGTGATAAATACAAGACTACTCAATATGTCATAAAAGAAAAAGAAGCTTAAGTAACTTCCAAACAAATGCATTAAGCTAGGAAGAAGACATGGTTCATTGGAATACATGGGTTATGGAATATGCAAAGATAAAGTTACTGTGAATGGTGGATCTAGACTTGCACAAACACAAACAAACAACACAATATTAGTCCATTATGCAAATCAAAACCATCATTCCCCATAAGATTCATTTGAAACATGAAGAACAAGAAATAAAGTAAATAACACAAATGAAAGAAAACTAAATCTTATTCAAATGCTCAAACTCTCAATCCCATGGGGGAATTGGTGTTATTTTGATGTGGAAAATAGCCCTTTTCCCAATTCCTTGCAAAGCTTTGATGATGATGATGATGGTGTGCTCCTTGATTCAAAATGTTGATAACCTTGCTATGATTGATGAAACTCTATGAGAACTTTGATGCAATATGGATGATATTGATGATAATGGTGGATTCAAATGAGCATAGTGATTTTACATGGATTGTGGATGATCAAACAAATAGAGAAGGCCTCTATTTATAATGGAGAAGGATGGAGGAATGCAAAATGGGATGAATGTGGGACTAAAGATCAACTGATAACACAATGCCACTTGTCAACATTCTATTGAAGAGAGGTGGAGCACATTTTGATGAATGTGCACATAAATGCCATTAGGTGGAAATTTGAAATTCAAAAGTTAGCTTGTGGAGGGAGATGAAAGAAGAGGAGTTAATGCCACTTGGCTCAAGAAAAAGGACTTGTAAGAGATATAAATTCCAAGTTGGAGGATAAGACCTTTTGGGAGGGAGAATTCAAATTTGAAGAATATTCCCACTTGATGCCCTTTTGAATGAAAATACATGAATTTATAAATCAATTAAATTGTTTTACTTGCACAAGTTGCAAAATCTAGAGGATTTGAGGGATTAGTGTTAGTGTTAATCGGGATTTGATTAACTTAGATGATAATTAGCTAATTTGACATTTTGACTTAGATTTTTGGATTTATTTAAATCAAATGAGAGGAATAATTAATATTAGATTTAATGAAATAAAGTTGGATTTATTTAATTAAAAGGGGATGGTGTTAGACTTAAATCAAATAAAGGTTAGTTTATTTAATTTAAAGGAGTTGACTTTAGAACTTAATTAAATAAAATGAATTATTTAATTAAAAGAGGAGAATAGGATTAGTTAAAATAATAATTTATTTAATTAATATGAGGTAATGATTTAATAAGAAAAAATTGATTTATTTAATTAAAAGATGAAGTATGATGAATTTAATCAAATAAAGATTATTCAATTAAAATGGTTAGTAACAATGATGATTCAGATGAGCTTTATGTTAGTAAATTAGGATGTGTATAGGATCAATCAATATATTTTACATGTCTACATTTTTCCCCTTTGAAGCAATGTACCCACCGTGGTGGTTCAAAGAATAAACTTGCCAAGATCAAAATTCAAAAAATTTCATTTTTTTTTAGATACCCCACTGTTGCCCTAGTGAAAGAATTATGTTGGTATACTTTCCCCTTGAGAGATCGAATGAAAATTTTGATTTTTGGGTGATCTTGCTAAAAAAAAAAGGACAAGTTGCCCAATGGGTCCAAAAAGGCTTCGAGATGCCAAAAATGTACCAAAATGTGGAAAAAAGATGCAAAACGAGCCTTAGTTGTGCGACAACAAGATCGAGGGTCTAAAACCCTAGTTGGATGACTAAACAAGGTCAAAAAACCCTAATTTTCATGCTTAAATAGCCCTCGAGGGGTCACTTTCAATTCATTTGCATACTTAGCCTTTAGAGATTTGAACATTTTGAGCTCTAACCTTTGTTCGAGATGGCACAACAAGTGCTTCCTCATCACATTTTAGAGTGAGTGCAAATATTCCAGCAACTTCCATGCGTAGGACCACTGGTATGTGACCCTACCCCACCTTGTTTTTTCAATCTATGTGCGCATTTAATAGGGTTAAAATGTCAAACAAGTCTAGTAGCATAGTTTGGAGCTACTGAAAGGGTTAAATTGGTGTCGCGCAGTCTTAAAATGTGCCACTATTGCAAATGGCGCCACTACGGTCCAGTTAGGGACTTAGGGGTCAAACTCCAAATGGCGTCGCATATGCAAATAGCGCCCCCACGAGCTAGTTTGGAGATTAGGGTTTTGGGTCAAAAGGGTCTGCAATCAAACTGCAATGCCAAGGTGGAGTTTAGCATTTAGGGGGTTCCAACGGTGCAATTTGGAGCTTCCAAACAACAACGCATTTGCAAACAGCGATGCCTTTGTTGTTTTGATCACAAAAACTTCAAATGGGATCCCAATTTTTTATGAAAAATTGACGCTATGGCTTTATTGGTGCAGGAGGACATGGAGCCCGTTCATTCGTGTGAACACCGATCCCTAGTTCTCAGCAGATTGACTGGATTGTATGAGTTGCTTCAAGAGTACCTTGGGGAGATCAGGCTATGGTACATCATGTACGTACCCACCATTAGGACACACCTCGACATGATGACCACACTAGCAAAGAGGTGGCACAGTGAGACAACATCGTTTCAGTTCCCCACAGGTGAGGCGACCATTACCCTAGAGGACGTCTGGCATATTCTTCGATTGCCCATCCATGTAGAGCAAGTCATTTATGATATGGATGTCAGGATATATTCTTGCTATGAGGTAAATGGGCTTGATGAGATTATCTTTGCTAAGGGCCAGATCTAGCTAGAGTGTTACAAAGGTCGAGTGTCCACCTTCCGACTAATTGTTGCAACTATTATCTCAGGCCTTGTAGCACTAGATTGGCATAGCCGATATTTCAGTCTAGGATGGGGTCTAGCTTGAGAGCGGATGCTCCACAAGAGGGAGTGTTTTGCATGGGGACTAGTGATGCTAGCCTCACTTTATCATGATTCGCATGAGTTCGCCTACTGCAACAGTAGGGCCATCGGAGCCAAAGTGACACTTCTTCACATCTGGGCCTAGGAGCACATTGTCGTGCTCCACCCATGAGTTATAGTTGTTGATGTGGGCTCAGATGACCCAACAATCTAGAGATCTAGGGGTGGTCTAACTTTTTCACATACAATACGAGCTGGCATCCACTACTAGAGGAGGGTGATCAATGAGATGACCACTTTCACTTGGAGGCCTTGGCTCAAGATGCCTGCATGATATGACGATGTTCAACAAATTTTCTTTGCGAGATAGGACTAGCTAATGTAGGGTGGAGAGCATACTATGATTGAGCGCTACCTGCCAGATTGGGTAGTGAGACAGTTTGGAGATGCTCATGATAGGCTCGATGATGGGTATGTGGCTATTTTTGCATGGACCATGAGGGAGACCACATGGGGTCAACCTATTCCACCTAAGCATGCAATGGACAGTTTTCGACAGTTGGTAGTGAGGCCATGGCCATATAATTAGGGGCAAGAATACCTCAGGACAACATAGGCATGCATTGATTGGTTCAGGCCACCAGTTAGATTGACAGTTCCAGGGGCAGTTTTACCACGGTAGAGACCTCGAGGCTAGACAGCAAGGTGGGGGTAGGGGCGAGGAGGCCAAGGAGACAAGGAAATAGATGGAGATGGAGGTAGAGGAGGAGGTGGACCACCTATAGACTAGGGAGGGAAAAGGGATGGGTAGAGAGATGGGCCAAGAGATCTGCAATAGTCACCACCATTGCCACCACTGCCACCACCTTAGCCAGATCAGAGGGATGTGATGATTTAGCAACTCTAGGAATAGGTTGCTACACTAACGACTGAGAGAGATCAAGCTTGAGTAGAGTGGGATTAGGATGTGTAGCAGAGATAGGTTGTAGAGCTATAATTAGCATAGGAGGTGGGCCGATGGTAGCAGCTCGAGAGCATGACGACCACAACACAGGGCAAGACAGTCTCGACATGCATGTATCGAGACGTAGTCAGAGAGGCAAAGTAGTACAGAGTACATTATCATTAGGCAGTGCCTTGAGTAACTTGGGTGGCAGATTTCTCATAGCAGATAGGGCAGAGGCAAGACTAGCCCAAGAGACCACCAAGCGATGGGAGCAGTCATCAGGGCTAGCTCACATTTTTTATTAGAGACACCATTCCTTATGAGATCCACGAGCTCCATTTTTTATAGCCCTGTGGGAATTTGTATACATTGATTGATTCATACACATTACATTTGATCCCAATTTGTACCATGACAGTTACTTTATTGATGATATATATGATATGAGCGAGTTGATATATGAGATGTGTCCTATTCTATTTATGCATGATGGATGGATGTATTTACTTTTCTATATGTGATGTGATGACATAATGCATGTATGTATGATGTTATATTATGTGATGTGATGCAGTGATTATGTTGATGTTTATGGATGTATTTCCTTTTCAGTATCTTTTCTATGCAATTTTTATGATAATTATGTATGGATGATGCAAATGTTATGATATGCAAATGGTTTTAAAATACTTAGATTGGAAGATCTATATTATGCACCTAATGGATGATGATCATGAGATCTATGAGATGCTATGAAATATTCCTTGTCTTTTTAAGTATCTTTTCCAGGTATGATATGATGATGCATATATGGATGACATGATGATGTACATGATATGATGTGATGATGCACATGATATGATAATGCTTATATGATTATTGCTCTTATAATTATAGAAATAGATGATATTATTATGCATATATGGATGATATGACGATGCATATGATGATGTTTATATGATTATGTAATGAATGCAAATGTATGGTTTATGAGATGCTTAGAATAACCAATCTATATTAAGCAATGATGAAATGCAATGCATGTGAGATGATCAATGTTTCCTATATGATATGATATGCAGTATGTTGATGGTTTGTGGATGCAGGATGGATGCATTACTGATGTTTTTGATTAACTTTCATGGTATGATGTTAGCGTAGAGAGAAGACAGAAGAAATAAGAAAATACAACAAGCCCACTTTATTAGAGATGATGATGATGATGATGATTCACTTATCAGGAATTGGGATTTTAAAAGGGCTATTTACCTTATGTTTGATAACACACATAGGCATGATGCATAAAGGTATAAAGCACCAAGATGGTGTTGCACCTAGTGTGATGGAATTTGACTCGAAAATTAGATAAGTGTACTCATGTTCACACCTGACATACAGAACCTTATTCAAAATGTAGTTCAAATATTCCAAACATCTCAAACCAAAACATAGAAAGGAAAGCCTTCCTATGTGGTCAACAAGACACCTAAAACACCCTCCCTACACCCAAACAAAGCATGCATGACCAAGGTTATATTACAAGAACATCCAACAAGCACAACAGATAAAAAGATAATGATTGTTTCCCCATTCCTTTCTCTCTAAATCCCTTTGTTTAGACATCATTGAGAGGTCATTGGAACGAGTGCAATAAAATAAGCCAAAAGACAACAATCAAGAAAACAAACAAGCTAATGTTCTTCATACCTCTAGCCAAGACCAAACTATGGTGATGCCTGATGTTGATGTCCATTGTAGGAAGGATGCATCCTAGGACATGATGTTATCAGATGATTTGGGACAAACTAGATGATGAGCTATTAGTACCAAGAGTTGACCAACTTGTTTTCTTACTAATCTAGACTTAAGACCTTGATGTTTTAGGATGGATGGATTTTTCAAATTTTTGGATGTTTTTGATGTTTTGGAATGTTTTGAGGTTGTTTTTGGTATTTTTGAAATGTTTTGTAAATGTTTTGGGGTTTTTTGAGATTTTGACTAAGAGACTAACCTAAAGACCTATACTAGGGGCCTCGGGGGTTGATCAACAGATTAGCCTTGCCTACATTATACACGTAGATACCACGTAGTTCGACTGACATAGACTTGATTATTAATGAGACATGAACAAATGGATTTCCAGTTTATTATGATGGACTCCTATAGGACTGACCTAAGTGTTTCGAGGGATGATCAACGATCAACCTTGCCTATGTTTAGAGCTCAGAGACCTGTAGTTCGACAAGACGACTCTGTTTTTGACTTTTCGATTGACATTTTGACCTATTTTTGGTTTTTTTCATATGTTTTGGATTTTTGATTTTCTGAATGTTTTTGGATTTTGTGGATTTTATGAATGTTTTTGGATTTTCTAGATTTTATGAATGTTTTTTGATTTTGTGTTTTTTGTGTTTTTGTGTCTCAAGGGCTGATCAAAGATTAGCCTTGCCTACATTTAAGCTTAGAGACGACGTATTTTAGATAGCATTTTTTTGACGTTTTCTAACTTTTTAACCTATTTTAGGATTTTGATATGTTTTGATGTTTTTGGATTTTCGCAGGATTTTGACAATTTAGATATGGATATGTGTGGTGATATCAAAGATTTGTTTTAGGATTTTGTTGAAAACCAAGCTAAGGATGATTGATTGGATCGATGGATTGATGATGATAACATTTTTGAGGATACACAACAATGTAAGGATAGTGTTAAGCAACACAAAGATTAAGATGGAAATCCCGAGATGATGAGGGATTGATTGGATTTGATTGATCAGGATTTTGAAGCTTGATTTTGGAACAATTTTTTTTGATTGATTTGATATGACATTGAAGTACAAATTAGATGCAACTGATATTGATTGATTGTTTGGATTGATTTTCGATGAAATATAAAGCTTGATAAAGAACATCATCTTGTCAAAATATTCCATGGGCTAGTGATTTGGATTTTGGCTCACAAATGCTTTGACCAAGGTGACTTCGCATTTTCCAATGTTCGAATCACCACATAGGTTGGAAGATATAGATCAAGATTTATTTATGAAGCAAGATGTAAATATTTTCCCCCAGTGTCTAGCAATGTATGGAATGCCATGGGGGGATGCTTGGATAGATGTATGGATAGATAGATATGGTAAGCACTCAAAGGATGCCAAGGATTATCTTGTGATAAGATAAGGTATTCAAACAAAGGAATGCTCATTTGGATAATGTTTCATGGCTCAGATAATGTTGGGTAGGATAGGATCAATGAAAATAACCCATATCAAGATGTTTACCATAAGCAAGTGTAAAGTGTGCACCAAACTTTGTCAAGATTAAGATAATTTGGAAGATGGATGTAGATGGATGAATATGGATTGGATCAATGGTTTAAGGATGAATGGATTTATTATGGATGTAAGATGGATGGAATGTTGGATTTATTATGGATGGGATAAGATGCTTTCACCTGAACTAGCACACGCAGATGTTCGATTCTACACATGACACCTGTTTGCCAGGTTTTCATCATGGTACCTACCCAAAACACCACCATAGTGGTTTTCACTGGAGAACGATTTTTTTCTTTACTATTTTCAATCCTTTTTTTGATTTTTTTGATTTTTCTAAAAGATTTTAAGCTCATGCTGAATCACCTTCTGGTGTTGATGTAGATACTTCTATCATGATGTGTCATCAATATCCTACTTGAAGAAGCTACTTTTCCAAGATAGGTGCACTTGAAAGCAACTTTTGAGATTCCTGATCTACTTTGTTGATACTGGAATTAACTTTGTCTTTATGTGCACATCGCAATAGAATTCCTTTTCAATCCTTATGATGAAGGGTCGTTGCCAACACATGGTCAATGTAAGAATTGGATATCATGTGTGGAGGTGTGGATGGAGTGTGTTTAGGAATAAAATATGGATTGGTTGACAACATGGAACCCTTGACTATCCAAACTTGGGAAGATGAGCAATGATGGGTGGATACGAAAGTGTGCATGGAATTAGAACCAACTACTTGATATACTTTGTATGTTGCTTGAGAAGCCTATTTTTTCCTTCATGGACATCTTTGATGGATACTTTTCCCTTTTTTATTTTTCCCCATAGTTTCTTTGACTAATGGAGTTTGATAGGGATAATATTTATTTGTATTTTTTGGTATCCATGTGTATTTGATTTGTCCATTATTCTTCCCAACTTCTTTTTCTTTGATAGTGTTCCTTGTACCTTGATTCAGATCTTTCTTTTGATGTTGGTCCCCATTCGTGGATGGGGTGATGGGTGGATGAGGATTCATGATGTGGTTGGTTGTAGTATTGGCATCGGTTTCATCATAAAGATTCTTCGTGATCCCTATGTTAATGTTTGCACTAGATAAAATTTCCCCTAGTAGTATAGAGGTATCACTTATATGCTTAGATCCCTTAATTGTCAAATAACCAAGACCTTGATGCTTAGGATTGCCAATAATCTACATTGGTTCTAGGATACCCTATTCATGTAGGCCTAATCCTCTACCTTGATAATTCATCTGTTGAAACATTTTATTTGAAATAGGATATGATTTACCTTGGACACAAGGTGCTAATCCTTCTATGCTCTGTCATGGATCTTCAAAGGTGATATCTTCTTCATTGATAAGATACTTGCCCTTAAAAAGGTAAGTGATCCAAGTTTATAAGTGATAGGATCCTCTGTGTGTGAGATAACTTCCTGATTGATATCTTCAGCTTGATCTTGTGGAATATCAAATTTTAATGCTTCTTCAAGAGGTGTCGATGATTCATTGTCCCCATACAAGTATTCCTTATGATTCATTTTTGATATGCCTTCACAAGATGTTCTTGATTCACAACTTATGTAGAAGCCCTCTTCATGACCCATTTTTAATATGTCTCTAGATTTTTTTGTATCTTGATCATGTGTACAAATGTTAAGAGTAGGAGACTCTTGTTCCTTGGTAATGATATCGAGAGTATGAGACTCTTGTTTTAAATGAAGATCATCTACATGTCCATTAGGAGTAAGCATCTCATGGGTAGATGGAGGAATATGTGCTATCTGGATATGATCATCATTTGTGACATCTTGGAGAGTTTCCATTAGATCATTGTAGTATCTCAAAGATATGAATTCTTGATCTTGATTAATTTTGGAATTACTTTTGACATGCTTTGGATCAAGTTCTTGGAATGGGTAAATTTCAAAGGATGGATTGCTTATAAAGGATTCTTGGATATCTTCATTAGGCATGGGAAGTGGCTCAATATCCTCTTGATCTTCAAGTGGACTTGGATCAAATGTTGAGTTGAAGATTCCTTCAATATTTGCAACCATGAGGTCGAAGGATGTAAATATGTCTTGGAAAGGACCATTGCTAGATTTTTGTGAAAGATGTTGATCATGCTTTGGAATGAATTCTTGAGATATGTCCTCAAACTCATTGGATGAGGTAGAGGTATTTTCAACATGATTATTGGTGGAAGGATCATTGATTATAGGATCAAATAATGTTAACACTCCTTTGAATAGATCATTGTTGGATATTGTTGAGGGGTATTTATCATGATCAAAAAGTGACTCTTGATGTATGTTGAGTTGATCTTCGGATGAGGTAGAAACATCTTCAAGGTGCTCATTGATGGATAGATCTTGATCATTGTTTTCAACAATTGTGGTGGAGAGATTGTCAATGCTATCATTGGTGGTTGAATCTTGATCATTATCCTCAATAATTATTTTTCGTTGATCAATAAGGTCTTGGATGAGATTTTTGAGTCAAATACAATTTGATGTTGTGTGTCCCTTTAATTTGTGAAAATCACAAAGGTGCTTCTTGTTATACCCTAGTGGTTTAACTTGAGGCTCTTGACAATTTTCATAAACGAGGATTTTGATGATATTTTCTTGTACCAACTATTGTGTGACCGATTCGATTAGTCCCCCAAGTGGTGTGTATTTTTGTTTGTTACCTTGTGAGATTTTTACTTTAAATTGACCTTGTGGTGATTGATTTTGGAGATGTGGTAATTGATCTTTGAGATGCGGTGATTGATCTTTGAGATGTGGAGGTTTGGTTTGTTGTTGATGTTCTTGATCTTCATATCCAATCTCTTGACATTGGAGATATTGTTCTTGATGTGGATCTAGACCTGCACAAACACAAACAAAAAACACAATATTAGTCCATTATGCAAATCAAAACCATCATTCCCCATAAGATTCATTTGAAACATGAAGAACAAGAAATAAAGTAAATAACACAAATGAAAGCAAACTAAATCTTATTCAAATGCTCAAACTCTCAATCCCATGGGGGAATTGGTGTTATTTTGATGTGGAAAATATCCCTTTCCCAATTCCTTGCAAAGCTTTGATGATAATGATGATTGTGTGCTCCTTGATTCAAAATGTTGATAACCTTGCTATGATTGATGAAACTCTATGAAAACTTTGATGCAATATGGATAATATTGATGATAATGGTGGATTCAAATGAGCATAGTGATTTTACATGGATTGTGAATGATCAAACAAATAGAGAAGGCATCTATTTATAATGGAGAAGGATGGAGGAATGCAAAATGGGATGAATGTGGGACTAAAGATCAACCAATAACACAATCCACTTGTCAACATGCTATTGAAGAGAGGTGGAGCACATTTTGATGAATGTGCACATAAATGTCATTAAGTGGAAATTTGATATTCAAAAGTTAGCTTGTGGAGGGAGATGAAAGAAGAGGAGCTAATGCCACTTGGCTCAAGAAAAAGGACTTGTAAGAGATATAAATGCCAAGTTGGAGGATAAGACCTTTTAGGAGGGAGAATCCAAATTTGAAAAATATTCCCACTTGATGCCCTTTTGAATGAAAATACATGAATTTATAAATCAATTAAATTGATTTACTTGCACAAGTTGCAAAATCTAGAGGATTTGAGGGATTAGTGTTAGTGTTAATCATGATTTGATTAACTTAGATGATAATTAGCTGATTTGACATTTTGACTTAGATTTTTGGATTTATTTAAATCAAATGAGAGGAATAATGAATATTAGATTTAATTAAATAAAGTTGGATTTATTTAATTAAAAGGGGATGGTGTTAGACTTAAATCAAATAAAAGTTAGTTTATTTAATTTAAAGGAGATGACAATTAAATGGTTAGTAATAGAGATGATTCAGGATGAGCTGATGTTAGTAAATTAGGATCAAGTGTATAGGATCAATCAGTATATTTTTACATGTCTACAGTTACAGAAAAGGCTTTAAATATTTTAGGAGAAAATGCATTTAATCATGTTCAAACTCAAAAATATTTAAACCAACAAATACTTTATTTCCTACTACATAACCATTCAAGGTTTTTTTTGTTCAAATAGAAATAGAATTCAAAATAATGG
>VDFB02391858.1:0-20938 GCA_007258455.2 Sequoia sempervirens | reverse complement strand
AATCGGAATCTCAGATCAAAAATTATGGCCCCAGGAACTTGGCGCACTTTCTAGAAGATACAATAGCAAATGTTATTTTGAAATTTGAACTTCAAGTTGTAATTTTTCGGTGCCAAACCACCTAAACTCAAATTTCAATGTTGTTTTGGCTCCAAACTAATGCGGAGCTCTATTTCTGGGTGGGTTTCTAATTTTTGGGTAACTTTTTGGGGACAAGCTCGCATATTGTGAAAGGGTGATTCTGTAGATTTATGTAACTTGCATGTGTTGTAGAACTTGGGGATTTGAGATCCTCTGCATGTAAGAAGCTCCATTTTCTAAATAATAAAATTATTCTCTTGTTTGTGGGTTATTTTCTAAGTCTCGGGCTGTGCCCTCATCAATTGTTAGTGGTGGCTAATAGAAAAGTCAACATTAATGGATTATGGTGTTAAGTCTTTAACTATCCAGCAAAGATTAACCCATAAAATTGGTCAATGATAGGGAGCAACATAGATATACAAAGCAATGAAATATGTCCAATCACAACAAAACATTACCAATTGATGGAATGATTTTATACCGAGACATTTTGCACTTACTTAGACCTTATTTTCATTTTCATTCAATAGATTGAAGTGCAGTTGGCATGCATGCAGGAAAGGGACTAATTCCATTCTTAATCAGTGAAATGAAGAGAAAAGATGGAAAATTATGAATGTAATCTCATTGAAGAACTGGATGTGCCTAACAAAAGGACATTGTGTATTGATGAAATATTGCAGATTTTACACTGACAGATTTTGCACTTATCTAGATCCGATTTCCATTTTATAGATTGAAAAGCAACTAACATGCATGTGTGGCAGGCAAAATATTACTTGTATTGCTAATGTTGGTCAACATAAACTTGACATTTATGAATTATGGTGTTAAGTCTTTAAGTGAACAACAAACATCAACCCATAAAAGCATTCAATGATAAGGAAGAATAGAGATTAACCCATTAAAGGGACGAAAAAAAATATGGAGTGATAGTGTAAAAAATATAGCACCTTTCAAATGCATTGTTTGTTGCTTCCAACATGATAGATATAGACCCTCTCAACAGACAGAGCTTTCACACTCATCAAACAATCTAAGCAAATGAGTAAAAAGCACAAAAAAATAGTGTAAAAGATTTAGCAAATTACAAACACCTCTCTTTTTGACAGATTTCACCTTCATCAAATAATCTGTGCAAATGAATAAACAACGCATATAATCCTTTTCTTGACAGTCTTAAAACTTGACACTAGAATTCATTAATGGTGACTACACTTCAGTCTATTAACAATAAATGAAAATTAGGGACCAGTACTGCTAAATGTCCTCGTTAAAACGTCATGCATTGACAAAAGGACTTGGTGCCAAGACATGACTATATCAAAGAACATTACAAAGCCATGAAATATTTCTAATAGCAAGAAAACATTACCAATTGATGAAATGGTTTTATATAGTGACATTTTTCACTTATGCAGACCTAATTTTCATTTTCATTTAATAGATTGAAGTGCACTTGGCATGCATGTGTGCAAAGAAAAGATTAGTTCTATTCTTAATCGTGGCCATCAAAGAAGTCAACATTAATGAATTGTGGTGTTAGTGTTGGGACAAGATGTCATTAACCTTGTAAATCCCAATATTGTATTTATTCCATTTATTATTTGTAATTTGTAATTATCCATGAGGAGATGTACTAGTTTCACTAATAGGGGTATTTTAGAGTCACCAGAGGTAATTACAGAGTGACATTTACTGTTGGCTATTGTAAAAACTCAAATTAAATGAGGGTAGGTATTTTCCCTTGAGGAATCTACTATTTTTGGCATGTATGACAACTGTCATAATGTTTGGTAAGTGAATCTATGACAACTGCAAGTTGTCATAAGTTTCTGAGATTCTATGATGCATATGACGGATATGTTAGTTGTATATTTGCTATATTTAGCCCCAGGAACCTATCTTGGATAGGATGCATTTTGGAGGTATCTATGATGGTTATGACGTGCCATAAGATGTAAGATTTCATTCTTGTATATGGGTGCCCAATTTTGGATGGGTCACAATTTGACATTTGGAAGCTGCATGATGGTACCATTTTGATGCTTGCATATGGGACACTTGGAGGAGAGAGAGTGTGGATGCCTTGGGTGATGAGGAAAATTTTTCTATAAGTATTTACCATGTATTTTTTGTTGATATACATATTTTAGGTACTCGGGTGCTGTCATAATGTTGTCAAATTGAAGGTTGAAGGAGAGATTGGTGTTGTATTGTATAATCTTTTGTAGATTAATACAAACATAGGGCCTCTTTCCTGTGTGGAGTTTTTTACCCAAAATATTTTTCTCCACGATAAACACTGTGTCATTGTGTTATGTGTTAAGTTTTCTAATTTTGCATCTCTGTGAAGCATAGTTTCAATTTCGTGTTACAATCTCCATTGTAATTGCATACTTAAAAGATTGCAGAAATTTATTTGAATCAAATTTCCATTGAAGTAGTGTTGCTTTCCTTTCTAACATTTGGTATCAAATCTTGGACAACTTTGACTCTTGGGTGGTATTGTGGAAGTTGTAGCTGCAATGGGAGATTTGGTTGCATTTTTTTTGCAGATCTTGTGTTGAAATTATGGTTGCATCCACTATTGCATCAACCTCTCGTTTGGACATTGAAAATTTCAACGAAATGAGGTATGAGTTGTGGAAGCTAAAAATGGAGGATTTGTTGGAAGAAAGAAACCAATGGTTGGTTGTTCAAAAAAAGAAGAAACTCGATGATGTATCTCAAGATGAGTGAGATGGATTGGATAAGAAGGCATAGGGAACCAAGCCAAGAGTATGGTAAATAAAATTTATTTAAAATGGAAGTTGTTTTCTTTAAAAATGAAAGAGGGTGAATCGGTTGCAGATCATTTAAATTCTTTTAATTTTTTGATGAGTCAGCTTGCTTCAGTAGATGTTGAAGTAGATGAGGAAGATAAATGTATCTTGCTTCTTTGTTCTTTACCTAAGTCCTGGGAAAATGTTATCCTTGCTATCACTGCTAACCTCACATATCCGAAGTTGGATGCCCTTGTTGCAGTTTTACTAGCACAGGAACTAAGGAAGAAGAGTTTGGATAGTTCAAGAGATGCTCTAGCATCAGGGGAAGGTCTAAGGAAAGGGGATCGAAAGGAGATTAGAAAGGGGCTAAGGACAAGTCCAAGGGCTGATCTAAGACTCTTGGAAAGAAGATCAAAGTTAAGTGTTGGAATTGTTATAAAAGGGGACGTGTAATGGAGTGTAGAAACCCAAAGAAATAGTGGGAGGGTGCTTATGATAAGTCCTCGAATGCAAGTGAAGATGTTTTAATTTCTTCTTGTAATGTTGTTGCTAATGATCACTGGTTGGTTGACTCAAGATGTTTGTTCCATATAACCCCGCATAAGGAATGGTTCTCCACATATGAAAAATATGGAGGTAATATATATCTTGGAGACAACTCTTCATATCCGATTGTTGGGAAAGGAAAGGTATTGTTTTGTTTCAGTGATGGGAGGATTAAAACCCTCCCTGAAGTTTATCATGTTCCTGGATTAGCTAGAAATCTGATTTCTATTTCAAAGTTGAATGATTTGGGAATGCATCTGACTTTTGACAAGCATGGTTGCAGATTGGTGAGAGGGAACTTAGTGGTAGTGAAGGGGAAGGGATTGGGAAACATGTTCAAGCTTGAAGCCACTACAGTTTGTAATGCCTCCTATGTATCTAAGGCCTGTACTAAAAATGCATGTATGTTGTGGAACCATAGATCGGGCCACACAAGCAATAATGTATTAAAAACTATTAAGAATAAAAATTTGTTAGACGGTTTCTCCTATTCTAATGAGCACTTTGATTTATGTGAGCATTGTGTGTTTGGTAAAAAAAACAAAAAATATTTCCTTTAGGAAGCAATAGAACAAAAGAGAAGTTAGAAATTATTCATACAGATGTGTTTGGGCATGTGGATATTGAATCTATCAGAAAATATCATTATTTTGTCACCTTCATTGATGGTGTATCCAAATATACATGGATTTATTTTATGAAACATAAATTTGAAGTTTTCACTAAGTTTAAGGAATTCAAAGTCTTAGTAGAGAACCAATTAGGTTTAAAGATAAAAATATAAGGATCTGAAAATGGAGGGGAATATTTCTCTAAGGAATGTGATGAGTTTTGCAAGCATGTAGGTATAATCAGACAAAAGACAACTCTGTATACACCACAACAAAATGGTGTTGCAAAAAGGATGAACTGAAAAATTATGGAAAGGGCCAGAAGTATGCACTGAGTGATGCATAATTGGATAAATTATTTTGGGGAGAGGTTGTGTGTATTGCTTGCTACTTGATAAATAGATCTCCTTGTAAGGCTCTTGATTCGACACCTTATGAAGTGTGGACAGGTAAGAAACCTTCAGTTTCAAATTTAAGGGTTTTTTTGTTGTGAGGCTTTTGTTCATGTGCCTAAGGAAAAGTAATCTAAGTTGGATCCAAAAGTTGAAAAGCGTACATTCATTCGATATGGTGATAATGTTAAAGGTTATAAGCTTTGGAATCCACTAACCCGCAAGATTATCTTTTCTATAGATGTTATTTTTAGGGAAGTTAGAGTTGTTTTTTAACATGAGCAGCCAAAAGAAAAATAAGAAAAGATAAAGAGGGTGCACTTTGAGTTAGAGTATAAATATGCACCTTAGGAAGAATATAATGATGGATTGGGGGGTGAAGAAGAAGAAGATTGTAATTTTGATGAAGATGAATCTGTTGTTACAAAAGAAGTTGGTACAGATGATCATGCAAAAGAACCAGTTGAGTCTCTTAATCCACCCTTGAGGAGATCCACAAGACAACATAATCTAGTTGAGAGGTATAGCCCGCCAAATTTATGTTGTGCATATGCTTTATTGAGTACTAACAATGAACCTAGATCCTACAAGGAAGCTATTTCTACATATGATAGTGAGTCTTGGAAGTTAGCCATGCAGGAGGAGATGATGGCCTTAGACTCTTATAACACCTGGTATCTTGTTCATTTTCCCAAAGGAAGAAAGACCATAGGATGTAAGTGGGTCTTCAAGAATAAGTTTGGAGTAGACGGGTCATTGGAGAAGTACAAGGCTAGAATGGTAGCCAAGGGCTACTCCCAAATAGAGGGAGTTGATTTTGGTGAGATATTCTCTCCTATTGCTAAATTGACTTCTATTAGATTTCTCTTCTCCATTGTTACAGCTTATGATTGGGAGATTCAGCAAATGGATGTTAAGACTACATTCTTGCATGAAGATCTTGAAGATGAAATATATATGCAACAGCCTATAGGTTTTGAGGTAAAAGGAAAAGAGCATTGGGTTTGCAGAATGAAGAGGTCTCTCTATGGTTTAAAATAGTCCCCCACAATGTGGTATCAAAATTTTGATTCATTTTTTTTGAAATTGGGTTTTGTTAGAAGCGAGGAGGATCATTGTGTTTACATTCATTGTATTGATGATTCTATATTGGTTATTGCTTTGTATGTTGATGACATGTTATTTTTTAGCAATACTAAGGGTATGATTAGTGAGCTTAAAGCCCAACTTTCAGGTCCATTTGATATGAAGGATTCTTGTGCTGCAAGGTATATTTTGGGAATTGAGATCAGGAGGGACAAAGGCAACAGAAAGCTTTGGTTGTCACAAAGTAAGTATGTGAACACTATTTGCAAAGTTTTAGTTTGCAAGACTATAAACCAGTTAGAGTCCCTTTACCCATTGGTACTTGTTGATGGGTGTTTTAGCACTTTCTCAACATAGGTAGTGCATAGATGCACTACCTCTCTTAAAAGATAATCTCTAACAATGAGTTGCTGAAAATCACCCCAAGGTCTCTCACATGTCAAGTCATGACAGGCATGGAATTTCTCAGTTGGTTCAATGTGATTTTTTTGGTAATCATAGGGCAGACTTATGGAGTTAAGTTGGAAGGAAGTTGGATCTTAAAATGGAGTTCTTGAGATGGGGAAGTTGGAGCGCAATTGCTACAGGTTCAAACAACAGTCTTAAACTCCTATTTCAACTTGAGATTTGGATTTACAATGTGCAATGAACCTTAGCATAGGTTATTTCTAAAAAAGGAAAAAGGGAAAGGAGGAGAAGAAGTTCATGGATCTAAAATAGCAATGAACAGTGATCATGGAGGGCCTTGTTGTGGATAGCTTTCCTAAAACAGAATTTCACTTAACCAGATTACCTCACAGTCTCATGAAATTTGTGCAAGCTTCTAAGGACTGCAGATATTCAACCATTAATTCACCATAAGCATGAATAAAATATAGAAGTTTAGAGAAGCTTTTAGATTATGCCCAAACTAACTTTACACAGCTATTTATCATCAATAAACAACAAAAAGTATGGACAAGGAAAGTTGCCAGCACAGCGCAAACTTCTTCAAAATTAGTGAACAACATTAACTAGTCTACTAGAACAAGCTAAAACATGTAAAAAACAAAGTAAATCTACTCAAATTAACTAATTATGGGAGAAGAACCATGCAACATGCAACTAAAACTCAAGAATTCACCAAAGTCAATGAACTGTTAAAATTCCAGCAGCATGCCTTTACAACAACTCAACTCTCTCTTGAAAATGAGACCCCCTATTTATAGTGTTCAAAAAGTAGAATGAATGGCCAAGATTAATTTTCATTGTGTGGCCAAGATTCACTATAAAGTAGGGTTTCACCTACCTCCAAATATACTACAATTTAAAATTACATTCTTGTCTTTTCCCTATTTTTTCTTTTTGTGGTAGCACTATAGCTTTTTGTCTTTTGTTGATTTCCTCCTATTGTAGCTACACTATAAGGAATTCATCATCAATCGCAGGAATTCCTTCATTCCTCTTCAAGGTGGTGTCTCGACTATTGTTTGGGTAAGTGCCTGTCCTCTTACTAATTTCATGGGTTGAATTTCCATGTCATATTCCTGCAGCAGGGTAACCCACTTGGCTCTTTGTTCTTCTAGCTCATTTTGCATGAGCAACGTCTTTACTATTGGGTCAAGGACATTGGCGAATAACTTATTGCACAAGATGTAATGTCAACACTTCTTAACTCCTTGGACAAGATCATATGCTTATTTTTCCACATTGTGGTATCTTAGTTCAGCATCTTTCAAGGGAGCACTCATAAAGGCAATCGAGTGCTCATTTCCATCATTATCCTTCTAGGTCAAAATGTTGGCACATGAGTGATCTGAAGCAAATGAATAAATATAGAATGGCTTCAGGTAATCTGGGCTTACTAGCACTGGTGCTTCAGCAATTGTTTTCTTGATTTCCTTGAAGGCTTTCTTTGCTTCCAAAGTCCACTCGATCTTAGCATCTTGTTTTAACATGGCATTGAGCGGTTTAACAATTTCAGCAAAACCTATGATGAAATTTCTAACAAAATTTATCTTTCCAAGGAAATATTTTATTTCTTTCTTGTTGCGTGGCAGCTGAATCTTTAGCAAGGGTTGGGTGCACTCAGTGTCTATAGAAATTCCTCGTTCTGAAATAACATGCCCAAGCAACTTGCCCTTAGTTACTCTAAAGATGCACTTCTTCGGATTAAGGAGACTCCAAATTCCCAGCACCTTTGAAAAAATTTGCATAGGTCAAATACATGATCACTCTGCTTCTTCAAAAACATAGTCAAATCATCCATGTAGATGATTATGCACTTTCCAATCAGATCCTTAAAGGCAATGTCCATGACATGTTGAAAACTAGTGCCAGTGTTGATGAGCCCAAATGGCATTCTTTTGTATGCAAAGGTGCCCCACTTAGTGGTGAATGTTGTCTTGTGGCGATCTTCATATTGCACTATCACTTGATTGTACCTGGTGTACCCATCAAGGAAGGACATCATCTGTGAACCATTGAAAATTTGCAATACCTCATCTAATGAAGGTACTGGATAGTTATCCTTCTCTGAAGCTCTGTTCAGATTGCGGAAGTCCACGCACAATCTGATTTCTCCATTCTTTTTCCTAACTAGGACCAAATTGGCCACCCACGTGGAGTGCCTAACTGGAAAGATGGTTCTAGCTTAAAGTAATTTCTACACTTCCTTGTAGATGATAGGCTCCAATAAGGCATTGATGGGACGTTGTCTTTGTTAGAATGGTCGTACATCGGGCTTGAGAGGGATGGTATGTGTGATGATCAAGGTATCATAAGTCTTCAAATATTCATAGCTACATGCTACCACATCGTGATACTTCTGCAAAGCATCAACAATTCCCTTCTTTTCTTCTGCAATGCACACCTTGCCAATAAACACATTTTTAAATTCTTCAATCGTTCTGAGGTTGTGGGTCTCACACTGGTTGTTTATGGCATCCTTCTTCATTTGTTGATCTTGATCTCTGATTTGATCTAGGTCAAATATGTTCTCAAGTTGAACCATACCTTGTGGAATAGTATTGGTTTTAAGGTTAATAACCCCCTTTATATCTAATTCAGCTTCCTCAGGATCAGCTTCATCAATTATTTAGGTTGCAAACACGTCAGAGCTTTTGATAAACTCCAAGATATTCTTATCATCATTGAATACCTGGAAATGAGTGACATTATTCGACATAGACAAGGTTGAGGTCAACTCAATAGTGAATCTTTTGAGGCCAAACAAAGACAGGGGTTGCAACGTGTTGGCCGCTTGAGCCAAGGCATCAGCAGTATGGTTTTGAGAACGTGGGATCAGTTGTATATTAATGTTGCCCAATTTTCTTACGAGCTCAATCACGCAGGGGTCTATTTTTCCAATATTCATAAAGGCCAAATAAATTAAATTTTGCCTCAGGTCACCAAGACATCTTGTTCGCTATGAAGTCATGCTGATCAACTGGAGTCTCACCGAAAAAATGGAACTCTCAGTGTAATGTTGAGCCCGGGGAGAGATCTGGCCGATAAATGGAGCTCTCACCGAAAGGTTTTGGGCTCGCCTGGTGTCTCGTCGATGGTTGGTGATCTCCCTGAAATGGTCTGAGCTCTCCAAGAGATGAAGGCTTCGGCATGAGGTCTTGCCGACCCGATAGGGTCTCGCCGAATGGATATTTGGAATCGGTAAGACTCCTAGCCATGGGGTTGTGTCCGGCATGATGTCTTTCCAATGACCGGTGGTCTTGCTAACGAAGGGTGCTTTTGTCGTGACATCTTGCCGACCGATGGGAGTCTTACCGAAAGAAGGTTCGAGCTTGGGAGGAATGGAAGGGGTCGGTGTAAGGTCTTGCTGACCCAATGGTGTCTTGCCGAAGGGAGTTAGTGTCGGTGTAATGTTTTGAGTTTGGGGAGATGTCTCGCCGACTAGGTAATGTCTCACTGACAGGATGTGGTCTCGGTGTAATGTCTCGCCGAAAGCAGGTGGTCTTGCCGAGAGAGTTTTCCTTTGGCATAAATTTTGGCCAAATGGGGAAAGTCTCGCCAAAAGATGGGGGCTTCAATATAATATTTCACCGCTATGAGGTCTTGCTGATAGTGATCAACTTGTCGGATGCGGATGTCTTTCCAACGGGAACAGTCCGATATAATTCTTAGGGGCTCGCTGTGATCTCTGGCCGATAGTGATTGTCTCGGTGACCACCGTGGATGTCGATATGACTCTAGCCGCTTGTGATGAGGTCTTGTCGATTGTCACGTGTTATGTCGATAGCTACTATGAGGTTTACTCGCATCGGGGAGACACGATTAGTGTCTCAGTGACATGCGATTTTGTTTGAAAGACCTTTGACCACCCGGGAATCTTACGTGGAGTGTGTTCACCCAATCAGAGAGAACTAAAGGCAAACCCTAGGCGGCTTGATTGATTGACTACCCCTGTGAAGAAGATCAACATAATGTGAGCGATATGGATCTACTCTGTGATCAAGGGTGATCATTCAGTCTGGTGAGCGGTGGTGTCGTCTGGGGAGATCTAACAGGAAATTTGGATGCTACTTATCAGATAGGTCAGCATGCAGAAAGATCTGGAGCAGGAAGAGGAAGCTGTGTGTCTTAGTGACAGCTGGGATGTCAGCTGGAAAAAGCAGATTGACACTAATGACCATACTTCAGAACATTCAAAGCAGGTTTGCAAGGAGGTCTCGAGGGTGGACACGGGGGCCCAGAAGTTAATGTGACTGTTGCAAAAGATCAAAGAGGCCATTCCTGGAGTGATCCTTCGCCGACATGGACATGGGGATGCACATTGAATTCATTAACTATATTCCAAAAGATCTAAGGGCGGATCTTTTTGGAGGCCGATATTTTGTAAACCCTAAAAATAGGGGCTAGCACATTCTTTTGATACATTCGATATATCTGGCACTTTTTCCTCTTTGTAGAAGAGAGTTCTTCTTATGCTCTTCAAAATTTTGTGAATTTTGCAGTCCTTTCTCAGATTAGCAAACTTTTGTAACTCATTTTGGAGCATGATATATAGAATTTACCTTGGTTACCATTTATGGTTCAATTTTCCTTCTGGTTCTTGCAAAATATTGTGCATTTTCAAGTAATTGATCAAGCTACTTCGTGAAATCTTTCTATTTCCTTATAGCTTTGTTTGATATTAGCATGCCTCTCTTTGCAAAAGTAGTAATATGCAGATTACAAATTGTGTTTACCGAATTGCACATGAGCTTTTAATTTGTGAAAAATTGCTTTTCCTTCTTAAAAGTGTGTGCATGTCAAACCTGTTTGTGAAATACTTATGCATAATCTACAGAAACTTGTTATACAGTCCCATATCCATCATCAGTATTCAAGTGTAACCTGAGTATTCCATTGCTCTTATCAGTTCGATGTATCACCATAGGGTTTAGTTTTATTTTTATACACTCCTCCCTTTTCCTTACAAATATCAGTAGTTAGGTGATAACACAAAGGAAGTCGGCCTTCTCCGGAGGTTGACCTCTATTTACAAGAAACCCACAACTTTAGAGGTCTTCCCATGTTACACTGAGATGTTGAACATCAGGTTCAACAAGGTGCAATTTCAATAGATAACAATTAAATGCATCTAGACTCTCTAAAAGATCCTAGACTCTAGGCCTATAGTTTGCAAGCCTTCTGTCATGGCATGAGTACAATTTTCCAACTTGCTTGACTACCAGTTCAGAATCACCAAAAACTTGTAGCATTTTAACATTTTTCCTTAAAGCCATTAAAAGACCATGGACCAAACCTTCATACTCCACTACATTATTGGTGCAATAAAATTGAATTTTGTGAGCGGCAAAGTAGGTCTTACCCATGGGGCTGATGAGTTCAAACCCGACACCAGCTCCTTGTTTGGACTTGGATCCATCAAAGCGTAATGTCCAAAACTTGGAGGGCTCTTTGATGCTAGGGCCAATGATGCTTTCATTCCTTTTAGGTTGTGTGCTTACATCCACAACCTCCTGAGTAGGTGTTGGTTCAGTATGATTGGGGCCTGGCCGCCTTGTTGTCATATCCTTTTGAGGAGTAACTAATCCTTTGATATGTTCCACTGTTGTTTGGCACAAGCAACACTTGAACTCTGAATGGGTAGCATTGTGAACTCTACACCAACTTGGTAGAAAGAGGTCTCAGAAGTCCATCCTTGCCCCCAAGCTACGTTGATCTTGTACGCACTTCTCCATGAAGTCTTGGAATCCATCTAACAATCCTAAATTACCATCTTCATAAGGCTCATCATCCTCTAATTCCACTAACATTTATGTGCTCTAAGGCATATAGGCCAAGTTGGTCAAGGGAGTACATTATACCAGGAAGACCTTTGTAGGTAGTTCTTCATCCTGAGGCTCCACTTCTTCCTGATAAGCAAAGGGGCAATAATTTCCCAATTCTGTTTCAGCAAACAACACCTCATTGAAGTTGTACTTTGTGATCATGAACTTCATGTGTGTCTCTTGATCTATTTGAATCTGGTTTGGCAGCCCTTTCCATGGAAACCACATGTGACAGAAATCTGTTGCAGCATACCCATTCAATGCATGAGTGAAGTCACGTCCCAAGATAATTTTGTATGTCTCAAGAATGCCCACAACTTGGATGTCAATAACTTGTTGCACTCTTGGGTCTGCAATAATCTGCATTGGGATACAATTTATTTCCCCAACAATATTCACCTCATTCTTCTGCAGTTGAGTCACTTTTCTTTTGGAAGGCATGGGGGTAATCCCAAGGGCTTTGCACACTTCTAGAGGCATGACATTGGTTGATGCTTCTGAGTCAATCAGAAAGTTGTGCAAATTCTTCCTAAATATTATAATTATGGTGAGGAAGGGTGGTGTTTCAAACTTTCCTTGGAAGAGACCCATAGGTACGTCCACCTAGGCCACCTAACCCTTGTCCTTCTCATTTGACTTTTCTTTGGATTTCCCTAGAGTCTACTCTTTGGCGGACTATTTTTCCAGCTTGCTGGTTGGTGGAGGCATCCTTCTTTCCTATGATTTCTTGGATGGCAGGCTCTTGTCGAGGCTCTTCAAAGGTGACCCTCTTGGAAGGTATTTCTTGTGTTGTTTTAGACAAGGGATTTTGATTAATTACCCTAAAAAAGGTGTGCCTGACTGCAGGAACCTTGAGCAACTCAAAGGCAGACAAGTTGATTTTAACTTTCTTAAATTCTTCAGCAACATATTCCCCCATTTGTTCAATTTTGGGCTCAAAGGATCTACCTATAGACTAGCTAGCCAGTTGGTCATGCATTTTATTGGGTTGTTTGTTGTTATTCAAATATTGCTTAGGCACGTGGGGATAGCCTAGATTATTGTAGGCATTAGGGTCAGGCAGGGTGCTAAAGTTATTGGGTAGAGTGGAAGTAGTGAAAGATCCTCCTACTTGTTGATTTCTTAAGAAATATGGAGATGTTCTTTGGTGAAACATTTGGACCTCATCTTCACGAGGCTCTTCTTCATCTATGGGACCATTATCTACCAAAGTAAAAAGCTGAGATAAAGCTTCTTCTTTACTTACCTCCTGTACTTCTTAGTTTTGGGCAAGGGTAGTCTCGATCTCAGGCTCGTTGCTCTCGCTCCGTGGGAATGGGGCCTAGTTGACTACAAGATAGGAGGAATCGTAGGGCTCGGATGGAATGATGTCTCTACAGTTTGCACTCTCAACAGCATTTTGGACCTCCACTTGAAAGATTTACACGATTGTCTAGAATTTGAGGCAGTCCAACTCAAAATGCCTCTTTGTCTTATGAATCTGGCACCATCCAAACAAAGCGGCTTCGGCGAGGTACACTCCACTAGTTGTCTTTTCTGGGTTAGTAAGCTGATCAAGAGGAGTGGGAACACCTCTATTGTTTGGCCTTGTATTCCACATTCGGTTATGTCTCTATGAGGGTCTTCTTTCAAAATTTTCATTAGAATTTTTTCCTCATTCATAGTTTTGTCCGAAGGAGGTGCTTGTCTCATGGTTGTCCCAGTTATCTCGACTGTCTCGATTGAGATTAGCCTGAATGCTACGTTGAGAAGCTTGCAGTTGACTATTCTGATTTCTCAAGTGGGTCATCTATGTGGATATCTTTTAGATCATCTCCATGAGCTCATCCAACTGATCCTTCTCTGCATTGCTTGGTTGCAGTGTCCGATTCTGAAGGAAAACGGGTTGTGCCACCGGCTAATTTTGTTGAGCAAGTAGAAATTCAGGCCCTTACAGGTATGTCGGTGCCTATGGCGGCTGTGCATAAGTCTATGGTTGCAAAGGTTGCAAGTAATGAGGCATTGGGGGCATCTGGTTCATGGGTTTCCTAGGATGAGGCACTATAGGCAGTTGTGGCACTTGATTCATCAGGGGCATCTGATGCTGCAATGCTTGAGTAAGCCCCTGAATCTGTAGGGGATGGGAAAATTTCCCTAAGGAGGGCAGCAAACCAGAGATGATTTCACCCAAATTAGTACTGGTGATAACCGCCTCGGCGTAGGCATCCACTAATCGGGTTGGAGTTGGACACATTCTCTTCACCAATGCAGCTGTGAGGTTATCTAATGTTGTGTAATAGACAAGCAAGGAAGCAACATCATTAAGCACATAAGGGGCTTGCAACCTTGTATCAGCTCGATGGAATCGATCATTGAAGGAGTTGATCGGCTCGTTGATTTCCCTGCAAACTGACGTGAATTGTCGATATAGCTCTGAAGGGTTGATTAGGATCTTGTACTTCTTCAGGAAGGCATTCATCAGCAAATCCCAAGATGTTATGGAACCCGTCGAAAAGTTAATATACCAATAAAAGGCCTCTTCCCCCAACGAATAAGGGAAAATCCTACATGACACATCTTCCTGATCGATCTACATGTCTTTCAGTGTTGTTTGAAATATTTTGATGTGTTCTTTAGCTGTCCTCTGTGGATCCTGAGGATTGAACTTCGAAGAAGCTCTCTAGGTTCTTGGGCATATCATGGTAAGCATTGAAGAACAATGGGGAAGGATTATTTCCCAGCCAAGCCATGAGGGGAGGTGGGGGTGGTATTTTTTGTTGAACAATAACTTGGGGCTGCACAGAGACAGTCGTAGTCGAGACTGCACCTTAGACTTAGAGGGTAGGGGAAGGGGTAACACCCCAACAATGGGAAGCAAGCGGTGGGAAAGCAATGTGGTACGGCTGAAGGGAAGGGACGGAGGTGAAGGAACTCTTCTGAGTATGGGGTGAATGGAAGGAGAAAGGAGGCGAAGGTAAAGGTGAAGTGGGTGGAACGGAGGAGGAAGAAGAGGTTGCGTCCCCTTTTTTAGTTCTTCTAGCCCATGTAGAGGGTTGCAGTTCTTGAAATTCCCCTTTGTTTGGAGTAGACCTTAAAACTCTTCAGGACCTCTCAGGGGAGAGTGAATCAACTCGATCCAACTTAGCTCAAATGCCCTCCTTCTAGTGCAAGTTCTGTTGATGGGTGTTTTAGCACTTTCTCAACACATGCAATGCATGCATGCACTACCTCTCTTGAAAGGCAATCTCCAACAATGAGTTGCTAAAAATAACCCCAAGGTCTCCTGGGTGTCAGGTCATGACAAGCATGGAATTTATCAGTTGGTTCAATGTGATTTTGTTGGTAATCACAGGGCAGACTTATGGAGTTAAGATAGAAGGAAGTTGGATCTTAAAATGGAGTTCTTGAGATGGGGAAGTTGGTGCACAATTGTTGCAGGTTCAAACAACAGTCTTAAACTCCTATTTCAGCTTGAGATTTTTCTTTACAATGTGTGATGAACCTTAGCATAGGTTATTTCTAAGAAAAGGAAAAAAAGGCAAGGAGGAGAAGTTCCTGGATCTAAAACAGCAATGAACAGTGATCATGGAGGGCCCTACTACGGACAGCTTTCCCAAAACAAAATTTCACTTAACCAGATTACCTCACAGTCTCATGACATTTGTGCAAGCTTCTAAGGACTGTAGATATTCAACCATTCATTCACCATAAGAATGAATAAAAGATAGAAGTTTAGAGCGGCTTTTAGATTATGCCCAGACTAACTTTACACAACTATTTATCATCAATAAACAACAAAAAGTATGGACAAGGAAAGTTTCCAGCACACAGCAGAATTCTTCAAAATCAGTGAACATTAACTAGTCTACTAGAACAAGTTAAAACATGTAAACAGAAAATTAAATCTACTCAAATTAACTAATTATAGGAGAATAACCATGTAGCATGCAACTAAAACTCAAGAATTCACCAAAGTCAATGAACTTCTATTAAAATTTCAGCAGCATGCCTTTACAACAACTCAACTCTCTCTTGAAAATGAGAGGAGACCCCCTATTTATAGTGTTCAAAAATTAGAATGAATGGCCAAGATTAATTTGCATTGTGTGGCCAAGATTCACTATAAACTAGGGTTTCACCTACCCCCAAATATATTACAATTTAAAATTACATTCTTGCTTTTCCCTATTTTGTCTTTTTGTGGTAGCACTATAGTTTTTTGTCTTTTGTTGATTTCCTTCTGTTGTAGCTACACTATAAGGAATTCATCATCAATCATAGGAATTCCTTCATTCCTCTTCAAGGTGGTGTACCCCACAAATTTTTTGATCAACTCTTAGAGCTTGTTCCACTCTAATATATCATATTGGATTACCTAAAAATTCAACCTCCTTGATTTGTTCGTGATGACATCCTAGTCCTTGTCATATTTTTGTGTGTTCTTCACTACTTGCTCGGACTGATAGAAGGCTCTTGTATTAAAACCTATGAAATTAGGCATTAGTACATCCATAATCCCATTTTCCACTTTCTTGTGGAAATATGGTTTTAATTTCTCTGCATCTAGCTCATTGGCAGGTACATCAAGATTTGTCATCATCTTCAGGTATTCTATGCAGTCTGCCCTGATCTCCTTGACCCAGTCAACATCCAGCTCCACTTCATGGAGCACTCATTCCAACACCTCCTTCCTGTGATCTAAACCGAGCTTCCATGTTTCTACAAGCCAATGGTCACCTTTTACCAAGCCAAGTTCCTTCTCCTAGGATCTATCTGGTATCTTTAGAATAGCCTCAAGTTTGGGTACGTGATCCTATATAACTTGGGGAAGTCAGTGTAGAACTTCCTTATTCCCTCAAGTATACTTTGTACTTCTAGGAACTTGTTTTTTGTCCTAACAGCATGACCGATGCCCATGTTGTCATTGTAGATGACCTATATGAACCAATCCTCCGTGGCTTTTGTCCAATTCTTTCTCTTCTCAAGTTGATCAATATGGTCCTTGGATAGTAATTGTGGTGGTGTCGAGGATATGGTGGGGAGTTCTTTCACTGATGACCATTGTTGAATATAGGTTGTCAAATCAGCCACTTGTACTTTTAGTTCCTCCTTGGAAATCTTATCCTTGTGCATCTGATGCACAATAGTGGCGACGAACCCTTGGAGGTGATCAATTTTCTGTTCTCATGTGGTTGTCCCCAAATCAAGGGTGGAAATATTGTAGCTTACCCCTTCACCCACAACTAGTGTGGCTATTTTCATGGTTCAGGATCCAAACGCGTCCATTGTCAATTGAGCTTTGACCTTTGGTTTCTTCTCTTTCTTTGTGCTTATTTGGGCTTGGGCCAAGATTTCCTCCAGCCTTGCCCTTGGATCCTTTGAGGTTGGGGTTTTCTTTTCCAACTGTTTCTCTAGCCACTCTGACATTTGAGATTCTCCCCTTGGTGATTCATGACCTTCTTCTTCTTCACGGGTGCATTTAATCTCCATTACCTTATCACTCGGAGCTTCTTTTTTGTCCTTCCTTCCTCCTCAGAGGTTGTGTGCTCTTTGGGGATGTCTTCCCCTTCAACAGTTTTCTTTTCTTCTTCTTCATCATGTTCATGCTCCTCAGGTTGCTCCATTTTTTACTCTTGTGAACTCTAGACTATTCTTTGGGTTTACCTTCTTCTTCATGTTGAGGTGGCATCTCCTCATCACGCTCTAGGTTCTCTTCCTGCTCCGCTTTTTCTTCCTCTTCTTATTCTCCTGAAAGAGGAATTTCTTCATCCTGCTTGGGGCTTTTGTCATGCTCCCTAGTTGGAGGTTTAGTATCTTCCTCCATTTCCTCTTCTTCATCATTTTCTTCATCAAAGGGTTGCCTTTCCACTTCCTCTCTGACATCTAAAGGTTGTTGAGCCAACTCCTCTTCAAGGTCGGGATCGAATGTTTCCATGATGTACTTGGCGCCAGGATCTTCAATGTCTTCCTCCAACTATTGTGTTTCTTCTCCCTCACACACCACTTTGTCAATTGTCAAATGCTAGTACTCAGGGTGCTCGTGGTAATCATCAGCTTCCTCTTCTATCTCTTTTGTAGCTTATCTTTCCTGTCTCTCCAACTCTTATGATATCTCCATTGTGGCCTTCAATTTTTGTGGTTCAGTTGGAGGAGTATGGATAGGAAGACTAGCATCAATTTGTGCCAAGGAAGCCTATATGGTTGGGTTCATCAGCACCCCAGAAATCTCTGATGGAATATTCTGCATGTGACGTGTAGAGGCCTTTGGAAGTGAGAGAGTGAGCATTAGCATTGTCGTTGTTGCCAGGGGAAGTGATGTTGTTGGAGACATGGAGGATGAGGAGAGTAGAGAGGTGGTGGTAGAATAAGAGTCAATTATCATTACCTGGGTCATGGGAAAAGTGGAGGCAAGGTGAATGGAGATGTCCACCGCAGGTGGGGAAGAAGCGACCATCGCTTGAGAGGTAGGCACAGCAACAGTAGTAGTAACAACATCAATAAGAGTAGTGACTACAAGAATGGAGGTAGTAGGTGGAGACTTTGGTTGCTCTGCCTCTAATTCTTCTCCCTCATGGAGTGGGTCTTCTTGGATGGTATCAAGACCTCACAATGTCTTCGGTCTTTTGGAGGATTCACCCTCCAAAGCTTTTCTTGAGTATACTTTAGGCTTGCGCTGACTTTCAACTGCTTCTTTTCTCTTTCAGGTCTTGGTGACTGGAGGATATTTTGAGGTTTCTCTAGTAGTTGACCCACTGTCAGTTTCACTTGCAGGCTCTTCCTCAAGCTCCTCATATGTCAAAGTTACCCCTTGCTACTTCAGTTGGGAAATTTTCCTGTCAATCCATTCCTTTGTTTTTGCCTCATCGAGATTTGTTAAGATATCAAGGTCATCAATCTCTTGTTCATCCCAATCAACCAGCGGTAGTGGGAGATTGGCAACTGCATTGTACCAAGGATCAATTACTGTATTTTCATCTTCCACTACCTGATCTGGTACAGGGAACAAGTTGACCCTTTTCACAAAATATGTAGTCATCTGCATGTAGTGCCTCATTCGCACTTCATTGTCATCCTTATAGTTGCCCATAAATCTTCAACACTATGTAAATGGGCATATTCAGCCGTGACCATCTTCTTTAGTTTACCATAGGGGTCCATTCGCAGTCGGGCAGTGTGGAACCTCAAGTTATACTCCACGAGCTCTTTATCTGAATAATCTGCACATTGTGATGTGTGGAGTTCGTATAGCCCTTGGCTAAAGGAAAGTGGATAAGGAATCCCCACCTTATTCTTGTTGCTTAGGAGGGCATGTGCATGTCGCAGTTGTTGAGACAGTTCTAACAATATTATCTGGTCATTAGCATACCGAGGTAGCTTGTATGGTTTCTCTGAAAATCCTTCAGCTCGAATGTAGGTAATCTTAGGGAATTGAATGAATAGGAAGGAAAACTGGTGGAGGAAATCATTTGCACTATGGGAGACTCTTCTCTGAAAGTCACCCCAAGCAATCTGATGATGTGACCTATGAAAGCATCATTAACTCTGCAGTAATCCCTCTTGAAGTTCATGAATTGGAGCTAAGGGTATTTGTCATAGACTTTTAGGTCTTTGCTCGATTTTGTATCTGGAGCCCTAAACAAGCCCCGGTATTGTGTCTTATCAACCAACAAATAGACAAGGTAAGAGGTCATATAGAAGCTTGAGGTCTTCTTGACAACCATGAATTTATCGTGCAAGCAATTGCTTATAATCCCCACCGAATAGAACTTGGTTTTACCCCAGATGATCTCCTCCACGAAATACAACATCCACTCTTAGAAGTAGGCCACAGTTAGAAGGCCCATTACTCTGCTTAATAGGGTAACCAAGTCATGGTAATCCTCATAAAAGTCACTGTGAAAGAGCTCATGGGGAACCTTTGCAGCACTGCCCCTCTTCTCTTTCAACCAGTATTGATTTATAAGTGTTTTTCATTTGAGGGGGTCTTTATCCAACATCTCCTTGCCATCTTCCTCGGTTGCTTCATCCATCTCCCCGAAGGTAGGGATATGGAAGGTCTTTCCTATTGACTTGGCTGAGAAGTCAACTAGAATGTTTCCATCTCTGTCCACAATTGTCCTGGTCTCTGGCTGATATGCCTCCCTACAAGCCATCACTAGTTCAAGGGCAATAAGAGTGGGAGGGAATCCTGTAGCTTTGGCCAACCCACTACTTATGATCTTTCTCGCACTTTCAGTTGTAGGGTTGATCCGGACTCTCTGCTTGAATTCATCAGTGTCTACATGTCTGATGTTTGTGTCTGATACCTCCTTCCAGGCCGAGGTGACCTTAGAGTTGAGAGGTTCCCCTTGGAACTTGTATTTCATTTGGTCCTTATCTTCTTTACCTCGAGGTTCTTTTATTGTTTTCTTTCCCTTGTCCTTCTCCATGACTTCCTCTGAGGGTCCTGCACTTGGTTCCTTAAATCCTGTGAGCGAGAGAGAGGTAAGCACATTCAAACATGAAATCACAGGAAAGTCAGCCAAAATCCTGCAAAATGATGTTAGATTGGATAATTCATCATTTAAGTATCCTAACATTTCTTCTCGATTAACATTAACTTTTTGTAGGAAGGAGTTTCAACAATTCAAGTCCAGGGGATCAGACTTCCTTGGGTTGATGGTTGTTTGAGGTTTGTCATTGAAACGACACTAGAAAGAGGACGGCCCCACTGGTGAAGTTCCACCGAGAGGGACTCGAAGCTTTGGAGGGTGGCAACGCAACTCAATTATCATTCAAGTCATTTTGGGTCAGAAGGGGCAAGAGGATGTTAGGTCGTTGTCGTTTGAAATGGCGGAAGTCACACGGTGGCCTGACAGGGGTAACCCACGACATCAGGCCCGCAAAAGGCCTTTGGCTCTATTCATTCATTATTTGAAAGTCTAGCGGCAAAAGGAAGGTCAGGTTCTGGGCGGATGGGGACAGTTTTTCATTTAGCACGGTGGGGTCAAGACAGAATTTCGAGGATGGCAACCAAACAGACAAAACCCGCTTGAGGTTGATCACTTAGCAATTTTCATAAAGAGTCAGGACGGGGTCAAAACACGAAGGGCGAAATTCCTTGCATTATGAGTCATTAGGAACAGCGAGTTCACCACGGCAGCCCACAGATAGAAGTCCGCTAGGTGGGGCCCAAAAAGATATTATCACTTAGTCATTTAGGG